>CM035435.1:70391954-70411954 GCA_020310875.1 Ceratopteris richardii
TCAATCTCTTTATCCATCACCTTCTCTCTTAGAAAGTGATACTGTATCTCAATGTGTTTAGTCCTAGCATGAAAAACAGGATTAGCAGCTAGATATAATGGACTCATTTTATCTCCATAAATGATAGGTATCCTCTGTATAGTGTCAAAACTCTTCATAAGAGTCTTAAGCCATATCACTTCTTTTGCAGCTTCAACCATGCCTTTGTACTCTGCTTCTGTAGATGACAAAGCAACTGTATGTTGCTTCTTTGAGCACCAAGAGATTAACTTATCTCCCACATAACACATGTATCCATAGGTTGACCTTCTATCATCAGGATTACCTGCCCAATCTGCATCACTATATATTTTGATATTTGTATCTGATGTAAAACCATAATACAAACCCTCTTTGAGTGTTCCCTTAATGTACCTCAACACTCTTTGACCTGCAGTCCAATGCTCTTTCCTAGGACAATGCATAAATTGAGACAACACCCCAACTGCATATGATAAATCAGGCCTAGTTAATGTAGCATAGATAAGACTACCAACCAAACTCTGATATTGTTTCATGTCCTTGAACTCTTCACCTCCAAATCTACTCAATTTATGATTCACCTCCATTGGAGTAGGTGCTATTCTTCAATCATTCATTTTAAACTTGGTTAACAAATTCTTCAAATACCTTTCTTGAGTCACATACACTCCATGTTGAGTGTATGAAATCTCCATGCCCAAGAAGTATGACAAATCTCCCAAGTCACTGATTTTGAACTCTTTCTCCATTTGCTTCTTTAGGCTTTGTATGCCTTTCTCATCTGTACCTGTAAGAATTATATCATCAACATATATACATATGTAAATGAACCCATCATCACTTGCTTTGACAAGCAAGCTACTATCTGCTTTAGATACTTGAAATCCAAGTTCCTTTAAGAACTTTACAAGCCTATAGTTCCATGCCCTTGGGGCCTGCTTCAAGCCATATAAAGCTCTCTTGAGCTTACACACATAATCTGGATATCTTCCATCTCTGAATCCTTGAGGTTGCTCCATGAAAACATCATCTGAAATATAACCATTCAAAAAAGCATTCTTCACATCTAATTGACACAATTTCCAACCTTTGCATGTAGCAATTGCTATGAGTGTTCTAATGGTTGTCATCTTTGCCATTGGACTATAAGTCTCATCATAGTCAATACCATATGTCTGAGTGTTGAGAGCAGTATGGGCACCCAAGGACTGACTAGACAAGGAAGCCAGCGGAGAGAGTCAGAGCGAGGTGAAGGATTAAGTAGACAAAGCAGTCGACGCAAATCTGGTAGATAGGCCCTTCAAATTTTTCCAAATCAGCATCTTTATAACAGTGATTCTTATCACTAACAATCATTGTAAATACCATTTCATATTTTTGTAGCTCCATTTTGTGCAAGCCAAGGAGTCCTTGAGCTTGAGGAGCCTTAGAAGTACCTACATATCAATTTTCGTATTTTTTAGACTCCGTTTAAGCCCTCAAATTGGCCCTGGAACCTAATTTTTAACTAAGCCAGACACTAGGTCTGGACAAGGCCAAAACCTAGTCAAAAACTATAAATAGAGCTAGAGAGCTCATTTTTGAAGATAGATTGTAATTGAAATGAACTTGTAATAGCTTTTTGAAAGTAATCTAAGAACTCCATTGCTTCTCACTCTTTGTCTTGCTGTGTGTGCGTGTGTGTGTGTATGTGTGTGCATGTTTGTGTGCTTCTCACTCACGCACTTGTGCCTCCACTTGCTCGAGGTCTTCATACCATCCTCACGTCTTCCCGGATTGACATTAAAGGAGGTGTTACTCATCACTGAGCTACACCAAATTTTGGCGCCGTTGCCGGGGATCGAGCTTTGAGGACGAGCGTGTGATGGTAAGACGTAGAGTTGAGACGTTGGCGTCGTAGGTAATTTCTTTCCTCTTCCTGTTTTTCTCTTCCTTACCTCACCACCATCATCACCATCATCATCCTCACCATCTCCCACCTCCATCTCCATCATCGCAAAAATTTCAGTTTTTTTATCATATCTCCTTCCTCCGTTCATTTCCCTCATTCCACTTGTGAGAGAGAGCGAGAGAGCGATATTGTGTGCATTGTTTTTGCATGTTTGTTGAGTTTCTTGCAGGTTCCAGCAGCATCATCCCCTCCAGCACGTTGCGCAGGTACGGAAATGTGCAGAACTGTCTCGCAGTCGCCAGCTTCTATCGATCGCGATTGACAGAAACTTTCATCTTTTGGTAAAACTGAGTGCACCACAGTAGACTAGAGGCCTTGCACAGCACAGATCCACAAAAATTTTTGAAAAAATTGCAAAATTTCAGTCCATCACGATTGATAGCATCCATCGCGATTGACACTATCCATCGCGACGGACAGCCAGTCCATCGCGATTGACAGACCCCGACGGACACGTGTCCATCGTGACGGACACCACTGTCCATCGCGATCGACAGAAAAATCGCGATTGATACCAGTCCATCGCGACGGATACCTGTCCATCGCGATTGACACCAGTCCATCGCGATTGACACCAGTCCATCGCGATTGACACCACTCCATCACGATTGACACCAGTCCATCGCGATTGACACCAGTCCATCGCGATTGACACTTGTCCATCGCGATTGACAGCCCAGTCGATCGCGATTGACAGCCATTTTCGGCCATTTTTTAGGGTTTATTAAATTGAGGATTTTAGCTAATTTTGGACATGGATCATGGACTCTAGAGCACATAAGGAGGCTATAGGCAAATAACCCGAGGAAAACCTGTTGACCTCTTAGCCTGTTTGAACCCTGTATTAATCCCTGAAGCCTGAACTGACATAACTTTCTCATACGAAATCCGTTTGCGGTGATTCTTGTTTTGTTGGAAAGCTCGTGAGGAGTACAACCAAAATTTCCACTGGTTATGTGAAAATTAATATCAGGATTATTAGATAGGGTTTTTTGAAGTTGACCATACCCTGAGGTAGGAGAACTGAGGGATCCTTGGGATTGTTTTCCATAAAAGCAAAGGATAATTTGGTATGTGAGTTACATGCATGAAAGTGGTCTATTGTGTCATTTGAATCAAAGTCTTGAGCTAACCGTGGGACTTTTACAGGTCCAGTAAGAGCACTTGAGGGCATTCTAAGCAAGAGTAAGTGCAAGCTTGGGAACACACGTCCTGGGCACACTAGGGCAACAACACAAGGAAAGAAACTCAAGGTTGGAAAATCCTCAACTCCCTTTGTCAATTCCTAGCTTAGGCTAAGAACGACTAGTGCTAGGAGTAAGTCAGGGCAACGATAGGAATCAATCAAGTTGAAGACTACCTATGCACTCAAGTTCAAGATTAAACATAATCTCTTCGTGATGCGATAACCTTAAAGGAAAGAATCTAACATGGAACGATCAACTTACAGTGCGAAAATTGACTCAAATATTCCTGACGACGTGATTTCCGACTAGAGCATAAACACGATAATCGACTAAAAAAGAATCAAGTGACTGATACAAAAGAAATCAGCAACGAGGTTGTACTTGGGCAAATTTGGGCTATTCAATTAGGCTTATGAACCTTAGATCAGGGCGACATCTAGGGAGAGATATACAAAGTCTTAGGTCTTCAGAGGCTAGTGTCAACCACACTGCTAGGTCTTGGACCCAGCAGTTGAGCCACCACTCATACTACCCTAGCTCTGAGACTAGTGAGTGAGAGATGTCTCAAGGCATGGACCGACCTACGGGAAGTTCAGGAGTGCCATACTTACACAGGGTAGGAGGCCCGTACAAGACGCAGCTGGAATACCTTAGGACCAACCGATTACGTGCTAGCCTCTATGAGGACGGCCTAGGAAGATTAGTGGTCCAAATAAAAAACGCAGACCAATCTATTGGGCTAGAGCACCCTATTGTCAAGTTTGAAAAGGGTGCATACCTTGATAAAGAGGGAACCATATACGTGGTCACTAGTCACCCAGAGAGGACAGATGAATTCGGGAATGTGATCCCTGGGACGGACATAGATGACCTAGAACAAGGGAACGTAGGAGTGGAACCCAAGACCCCTCGAGGGAAATCTGTTCTTACTAGAATTCTCAATCCCGAGTGGGTTCCCCAGGACAACAAGAGCATAGATCTGCTTCTGAACCGAGAGACTGACGAAGCCTTTTGGAGGTATAAATCTGATCGGCCAATTGATATAGGAACAATCATGATCTATGAGTTTAAAGATCCAGATAGCCCAGGTAGAGTGACCTATCTAGATCACGCTTCAGAAAGGGTCTTTGTGGTTACCGAACATGATAGACATGCTTACACTAGGATGGGTGATTTTATTTTCCCCCAACCAAAATCTAACGTGTCCTCTGGCCACCCGGGAGCTGGAACGTCCCATGCTCATGGAGTTCAGAGAGACATAAAGAGAGACAGACCTGAGGTAAGCTTTGCCAACTCCTTGGGAAGAGGAAGAACGAGAACGGAAACAAATAGAGTGGAACTTGAGGGACATAGAGCCCCAGGGGACCGAAGAAATGCGGATGAATTCCCTCTACCAAGACCAAGAGAGCACACGAGGACTTTGAGACCGACCCAACTAGTTAAGTCCATGAAAAACTATTTCGATGGCACTGGAGATCCCTACGATCATGTGGCTGAGTTCAGGCAAGTCTTGAGAGCTGAACAAGTGGAGGATCTATTCACATAGTACAATGCCTTTGGTCTAACCCTTAGGAACATAGCCCTTACGTGGTTTCAACCATTGAATGAGAGACAATTCAGGAGTATAGACCAACTCCTAGAGGCTTTCATTATTGAATTCTCTAAGAGTGGCATAAGACATAATACCTCCTCACTGATTCACAGCTTCAAGCAAACCCCTCAAGAAACCGTGAGACTTGAAGGAAGAAGATTTAGGCAATACTTAGAAAGATGCCCTGTTTCGGAGCTACCCACACCAGCTAAGCAAGTGGCTTTATTCTTGGATGGATTGCTAAGTACCAAATTGAGATCTTATGTGTACTTGAAGGACCCTAGGACCATAGAAGAGTGTGTACGCATGGGCATTGACATCGAGGATAACCTAGGGGAGGAGTTAGAGCTTTCCAAGATATACAAAGATTCAGATAGTTCCTCTAGCCTCTCTTCCACGCAATCCACATCAATTGAGGAACTTGCAGAGAAAGTAGCTTAGAAATTAGGTGTCACTAGCAAACAGATCCCAAGGTTTGCCCCTGTGAAAAGATGCTATACTTGTGGTGGCGACCACATGGCGAATGTATGTCCCATTATGGCTCAACCCCAAGTAAATCCTAGTAGCTAGTACTACACCATAGAATGGAGGTACACCAATCACACCCCGCAAGATTGCCCCTACAATAAGCAAACAGTTAGGCAGACGTACCCACAACCATACCCTCAACAAGGAAGATACCAGAACCAGTACCCACCTCAGCAGTATGCGAGGCCTCAACAAACCTACCAACCCTACCAAAACCAACAAAGGCCTCAATCTGTGCTAGCACAACAACCCCCTGCTCCAGCTAATGTGATTCCGGTAAAGTATGCTGCTGCAGAAGAAAACCTGAATAGAGTTATAGTCCCTATAACACCAGTGCTTTCAGAAAGTGATCCCAGTGACCATAGCTTCGATTCTACACATGTTGATAGTCCCCAGGCTTACTACATGCAATCTCCTGAACATGGTGAGTCCTACTATAGTGAAGAGCCAAATGAACCTAGTTGGGAGTCAGATTACACAAATGTCATGTATGCAAACCCCAACCCTAGACCTCAACCTAGACAAGTAAGACCCCCATTCCCTAGAGGACCATGCTACAGATGTCAGGGAGATCACCTCATTCGTGATTGCCCCATGCCTGCACCTACCCAAACCCAATCAGTGACGATCCAGGGCTTTTGCCAAGAGTGTGGAAAGGAGCATCTCTTACGAGATTGCCCTAAGAATCCTAATAATATGCCAAAAATCACTCCTATTAACGTTATTGGGTTAGTGGTAGATTCCACAGGGAGTGTGACTTCCACTGCACCAGTACAAGTAATCACTAGAGCCCAAGCCTTGCAACAGAACCAAAGCGTAGGTCAGGATAAGAGCCCAGATGTTAGTGAAACAGAGAGCATGACAAAGAAGAGGACTAGAGCTTGGAGAGATAGTCGTGAAAGAATGAAAAGACAATGGGCAAAAAAGATGAGTGAACTCGAGGAAAGCCTCAGAGAAACAAAGGCCAGGATAACTGAACTCACATCTCAAACTCCCTCTCACACTACCACACCACCACCATTCCCGTCTCCATCCGACCCGCCACCTTCCAACCCACCTCACACAATTCCACCACCCCCCAGAGAAGGATCATTCCTAGAAGATCCCACTCCCGAGGACCTTAATATGATGCTTAAAGCATATCAGGCCAGAATTCAAGAAGGGACAACCGTAACCGATCATGAAAAATGTTACCCTAGAGTAGAACTAGAGCTAGAACGAACCAAAATTTGCGCGAAGATGGTGGAATTGGCTCAGACCATGTTTGAAGCCAGTCGCCTATTTAACATCTCTAGTTCAGCAAAGACACAGTTGCACTTTGGTGGACTGTTAGAAAGAATAGAAAAGCTCATTGCACAATCAGAAAAGGAACCCGCCTCTCAACACAAGGACAAGGCAAGTGAAAGTGCAGGTCTTCCTGCCCAGGAAGCCTATGTGCCTAACTCTACGGAGCCAGACACATCATCTTCTCTGAATCGGTTCACACCAGAATTCTTACGAGAGATTCAAGAAGACAAATGGGCTAAAGAAAGTGAAGTCCCTCCTCCTATTGAACTTGTGGATGATGCACATGACCAATTCCCACAAGACATCCCCTCCATTTATGAGGAGCAGGAGAGCACCCACTCACAGGAAAGACTAGACTTTGAGTCTAATTCTTTACAAGAATTACCCCACTTCACAGGCCCATGGGAAGCTAAGTCTACTTGTATGAGAGCACCCACGGTCATGGTAAGAAACGAAGACTCGATCATACCTAGGAACACAGAGGTAGTGAAAAACACTAAAGTACAGTGCAACCTCACCTTAGAAGAGCTACTCAAAGTAAGGCCAGAGCTATGGAAACATGCAGCTAAACAAGTACCAGAGATAGCAAAACCTCGTTCCCAGGTAGGATCCAAGAGAACAATGCTAGAAATACCCTTGGACAAGATAGGAGACATGAGTGAGGGCGAAGAGGGAAACACATATCTTCCTATCACTCATCAAGGATACACCACCAAGGCCATTCTAGACTCAGGCGCAGGTGTTGCAATTGCTACCACTTCCCTATGGAAGCGCTTGGGCAAGCCAGCACTCAGGCCCACAAGGATGAAATTGCAAATGGCCGATGGTCACATACAGAGACCCCTAGGGCTGTTAGAAGGAATAACTCTCACCACCTGTGGTGTTGAGTTCGAGCACACATTTTCTATATGCGATTTTAGCAAAAATCATGCCTATGAGATGATTTTGGGAAGACCCTTTATGCGACAGTTGCAAGTGGTACAGGATTGGGGAACCAATTCCTTGTACTTGCAACATTTAGGTGTTACGACCAAAGTGAATCTCAAAGATTACTCTTATAGAGATGTCCCTCATATCCAATGGAATCCCATCCATAGAACCAAAGATGATACGGAATCGGTGCATTCCATAGGATCAAGATCCTCATGGATGCATGAAGACACCCACTTATGGATGTGCAAAGTAGCAGTAGAAGAAGAGAAGAGAGAAAAAGCCAGAGAGGTAGGTGCAAAAGAAACACATAGATCAATTCAAGACCCAGCCTATGCACCGGTAGTCTTTCCTGACGAGGAATTTGAACCCCACGGCTGGGCAGAAATCTTAGCAACAATGGATGTAACCATCAATGAAGAACAATGGACACCTCACTATGATGAAGATGGCTATGACATTTCAGTCTTCTCCATAGAGCCAATCATGGGAGAGGTAGTTCTAGAAGAATACGAACCTAGCCCTGATGCATTTGAGGACGCAAGTGACTCCGATCTAGAGGCAATCATTATGGACCCACCTTTTGCATCAGATGAAGAATACTTCTATGAAGTAGAATTTCAACCCCAGAGGCACGGAGAGCTTACAAATGATGTAAGGCTAGCCACACATGTGACCCCGAAGGAAGAAGGGAAGAAAAGAAAGAAAAGAGCAGTCACACCAGAAGAGGAAGAATCTTTGTTTGAGGTCCCGGAAAACTTTAAAAAGTATGAGATAGATGACAGAAGAGTCATGATCAAAATGCCTAAACGAGAGGCACAATCAGGAGAGGCCTATGATAACAAAGAAACCACAAAGAAAATTGTGGTAGCCATGGAAGAAGGAGAAGAGAGATGCACGTACATAGGCCATGACCTGACAGAAGAGGAAGAACAAGAGCTAATAGCCTTGCTAAGAGAATACAGAGATGTATTCGCTTGGAGTTACAAGGATTTGAAGGGGGTTGATCCAGACATATGCTCACACACTATCCCCATGACCTCAGATGCCAAACCCTCTAAACAAAAGCCATATACATATAATGATAATTATGCTGCCAAGATCAAAGAGGAGATAGATAGACTGGTTGAAGCTGGATTCATCTATGAAATTGAGCACACTGAGTGGGTATCCCCCATCGTAGTGGTGCCCAAGAAGAATGGAAAGTTGCGTGTATGCATTAACTTGAAGAAGGTTAATGCAGCCACAATTCGAGATAACTATCCGCTTCCTATCATAGAGCATCTCTTAGAAAGAGTAGCAGGCAAGGAAGTGTACAGCTTCCTCGATGGATTTTTGGGCTAGAATCAAGTAGCCATAGCTCCAGAAGATCAGCATAAGACAGCTTTTGCCACAGAGTGGGGTATATTTGCCTTTCGTGTAATGCCATTTGGGCTTACCAATGCTCCTGCAACCTTCCAGAGACTAATGTGCCATGTATTTAAAGAGTTCCTGAGGAAGAACTTAGAAGTCTATGTTGATGATCTTTGTGCTCATTCCAACATTAGGCAAACCCATATTCCCGAACTCAGACAAATCTTTGACAAATGTAGAGAATATCAAGTCTGCCTGAACCCAGAAAAGTGCGTCTTTATGGTCAGGCAAGGCAAGATTCTAGGACACATAGTGTCAAAGAATGGCATATCCACTGATGAAGAGAAAGTGAGAGCCATAGCAGAGCTACCTAGGCCAAGGAATGTCAAGGAAGTACAAGCTTTCATGGGGCATTGTGGTTACTACCGCCGGTTCATTCACATGTATGTTGTCATTGCAAAGCCCATGTACGGACTTCTGACTAACTTTGAGTGGACTGATGAATGTGAGAATTCCTTCCAAGAGCTTAAACGAAGATTATGTTCAGCACCAATCTTGACCACACCAGATTGGAACAAGCCATTCCATGTTCATGTGGATGCATCCAATTACGCTATTGGATGTGTGTTGGCACAACCTACTGGTGAAGGTAATATGGATCTCCCAATTGCCTATGCCAGTAGACAATTGAATGCAGCTGAACGAAATTACACCACTACTGAGAGAGAAGGCTTAGGCATGGTATATGCAGTTAAGAAATTTAGACACTATTTGCTTGCAAACAAGTTTAAATTTTTTACTGACCACCAAGCATTGTTATATCTCGTGAACAAGCCATGCAATACAGGAAGATTAGTAAGATGGTTTCTCTTGCTAATGGAATATGAATTCGAGGTTGTAGTAAGGAAAGGGAAGACTCACTTGAGAGCGGATCATCTCTCTAGGCTCACATCTGGAGAAGCCCCACAAGGAGTGTCAGATGACCTTCCTGATGCTTACTTGTTTAATTTGGAAGTTGTACCGCAGTGGGCTAAGCCATTGGTACCAGTATTGACATACGGGCCTAAACATCCAGTAATAAACACGTAGGATAGAGAGGTAGTAAAAGCCCAAAAGTATCACATCATGGCAGGAAGTATGTACAAACACACAGATCAAGGGATCTTGGCTTGTTGTGTGGAAGAGGATGAGTACGCTAAATGGTTGCAATTAGCACATGTAGGTGCATTAGAGCAACACTACTCAAAGCAACGAACCCTACAGACACTAAGGAGACTCGGAGTGCATTGGCCTACTATGGAGGCTGACGTCCAAAAGTTGTGCAAGGAATGCCCAATCTGTTGCACTAAACCACCTGTGGAACATGCCACTCTTTATCAAGTGTCCATAGTGCCAGATTGGAGTGAACCACTAGTATCCTTCCTGAGGACGAAAACATTCCCTCCAGACATGACTCTGGCTAGGAAAAGGAGTTTAGAACAAGAAGCCCAGGATCACTCACTCATTGGTGATAATATTTACAAGCGTGGTAAGGATGGGTACCTGACACTATGTGTCCATGAAAGTGAATATCTCAAGATCTTGGAAACTGCTCACCAAGGTGTAGCAGGAGGACACTTTGGACCAGATCGGGTGATCAAGGCAATACTATTTGCGGGCTTCTTGTGGCTGACCCTTCACATGGATGCACATACCTATGTGAAGCGATGTGATGTCTGTCAGAGAACTCAGTATCCTATACGTAAAGATGAGATGCCACTGAAACCTATGATGGGTGGACGTGCATTCTCTAAGTGGGGAATAGACTTCGTAGGTCCTATTAATCCCCCAGCTAAGGGTTCCCATGCAGAATATATCATTGTTGCGACAGACTATCTAACAAAGTGGTAGAGGTAAAAGCCACAACGAAGAACGATGCTCAAACAACAGCTAAGTTTTTATTTGAGAATGTGTTCACTAGATACGGGCTACCTATAGAGCTAGTTAGTGATAGAGGCACTCACTTCTTGAATGAAGTTATTGAAAATCTGCTCCAAGAATTCTTGGTAGTTCATAAGAAGTCTGCCCCCTATCACCCTCAAGCGAATGGCCAGGCTGAGAGCACCAACAAGATTCTGTGCAATGTGTTGACGAAATTAGTGAACAATAAACGCTCTGATTGGGACAAATAGCTACACCATGCTGTTTGGGCATACCGAGTCGCCTACAAAACGGTACTCCAAGCGACCCCCTTTCAGATGGTGTTTGGCCAAAATGCAGTGCTACCATTAGACTTCTTAATACCAACACTGAAAGTAGCACAAGAGCATGAATGGACGGGTCATGAACTCTCCTCTAGACTATTTGACCTTGAACGATTAGGAGAAACAAGACTGAGGGCAGTTGCAGGGATATATGCAGCTAAGAAACGACAGAAGGCATACTTTGATGCCCACGTTAAGGATAAAGGTTTGAAGGCAGGCGACCTAGTACTAGTCTACACTTTGAAACAACACGCGAGAAAACTAGAGAAAAGAGGCTACGGACCTATGATCATAAATAGGATCTCCACAAGTGGAGCAGTACAACTAGCCACTTTAGAGGGTGATGTTCTCCCGAGCTACATTAGCGGACGCAGAGTCAAGTTATATCAGGAACCTCTCATAGAGGAAATGCTAAGCCGACTCAATATTGCTAAGAAACGCAAAGAAGAAGAAAAGCAAATTCGAGAAGAAGCTCAAGCAGAAGATTTAGAGCGCATACGGAGAATGAAATTAAGAAGACAAGGCAGAGAGCAACCTAGGCTAGGTGCATATGCAGACCAAGGATATCACGTGGCTATGTGTGAAGTTTCAGGTATCAGCTCTCATAGGATAATTGATCGACGTCTTTTTCTAACCTTAGATATAGGACAAGGAAAGGGTGCAAGGACTGTAAGAGCCTTGATTGACTCAGGTGCAACCACTAGTGCTGTAAAATTGTCTTACTATCAAGAGTTGAAATTAACGGTCAATCCTATAGAAGCATATCTCATAGGATTGGGAGGTGTGGAAACCCCTTGCATGGGTGAGGTGGAACTTCCGATCTACATTGAAGACGAAGTAATGACAGTCAAAGTATTAGTGTGTCAAGATGAGGACCTCACTGAGCCTCTTGTCTTGGGTCAGGACTGGATCTATGATCATGTAGTCAACCTAAACCTAAGAAGTGGACTTCTTCAGGTATGGGTAAATCATAGTCGAATTACAGTTGAATTGGAAAATGAGGCACTCAAGGAACTAGGTAAGGCACGAACTCCTGGTCCTTCAAGGGGTGCACATGAAGTTGACAATGCTATTCTTGTCCAAAAATGTATGATGCAGAAAGAGGATTGTCTCAACAACGGAGTCAAGGATAAGAAGGCCCTCCCTTTTGTTCCAAATGCCAGAGGGATGCAGCAACCAAAGGCAGATCGAATACAGAAGAAGCAGAACACTACCTATACTGGAGGCCAAAAAAAGGAGCAAAGCAGATTGTTTCAGCCGATGAAACAAGTATGGAGGCGAAAAGGCGAACACCCTGTTCCGACCAGGCCAACACCACGGCCAAAACCTCTTATTAGTAATCAACAACATAACACTAATAAGAAGTCCTTCATAAATTCTTCTGCAAAAGTGAAGTCTATTTGGGTACCCAAGAAGTCAATGAAGGCCAGCCCACAATCACGACAAATCTGGGTGCCTAAGGCTTACTTGCGGGCTCAAATAGCTACACCAAGGCCAAACCCTGTACAACATGTTTCACTCACGCGAACATCTGAGGCCGAGTCTTACACATCACGCACTAACACGTATTCTTCCATGAGCACAAGTAGAATCACTTGTAAATGGGTCCCTAAAAAGCCCCATTTTTCAAGTAAATACCCTATCACACTCTCCAGAGCCTCCACAAAGTCAAAATCAAAACCTATCCGTTGCATTTGGCAACCTAAAACTTGTAATAAACCCCCGGACCCCAATTGTAAATCCATGTCCACCTACTAACTACTTCACTCTCACACTACATCATTCTACTTAGTTCTTAGGTCTACCCAATTCCTAACTACACACACAAGCACCGAGCACTTACTAACCCTCTAACCCCTCCCGAACCTCATGTGAATGTTGTAACAGGGACACCGTGTCATTTTTGTGTCCATTGCAATGTTAACATTTATTCATGTATTCTCACAGAACCAGCTGCGAAGTTTTCAACATGGCTGAGGCGGCAGGAACTAGCTCTCAAACAGAAACGAGCCAGCAAGTGGTGGACTTAGACAGTTTACCCGTTTTGCCTGAAACAAACGAAAGACCAGAAGAATTGCAGGCCATCAAAATCATACCTATAGCGGACCCTCCCAGTGGCCATACCATGCCCGTAGGAAAAGCTTCCCACTGGTTTAGTGAAGTGGAAGGACCCTTGGGAGAAGGAACATACCTATGGGAATCAGAGTTGGACTTTAATGGGAAGCAAGGTAAATACCATTTCTTTGCAAGAGAATTCGAGAAGTTACAAAATGCAGAAGGTCTACGTTCGGTATGGGAGAAGGAAGGATTGAATGCATATTTCAGTGCACGGCTCCCAAAGCCTGACTTCATGCGATGCTACTATCTCATCAACACCTTGACTCCAAACAAGAACCCAAAAGGTGCAAGCTCATTTGTGATCCCATCTCTAACAAAAGGAAATGAGCTCAAGAGGTTTAGGTTATCCAACAACTTGGTGAGAGAGGCCCTAGATATGCACGGAATGCATATTCCTACAGAGAAGGAGACCCTAGTGCCTGATTACATGAAGAATCGAAGCCTCACCAAACTCAAGGACATGGTGTCCATGACGCCTAATATTGCAATACACCTTCACATGTGCATGCAACACTTTGCTTTTCCTGCACAAGATAGATTCACCATGCCGCCCAAAAAGATTTGGTTTAGTTTGTATCTGGCAGAGACACAGAGCCTCACCATCAACTTACCCCACTGGATAATTGATCAGATACACCTAGCTCACAAACGATGGCCGCGGAAACAGGTTTTATATGGTTGCTGTGCTCTGACGAGAATCATTTATAGGTGTTTGGCTTATGACATCCCTATTCAACGGGCCCTAATGTGGAATCGTGTAGAGTAGTTTAGAGGCAGGACATCGTCTGGACCCCCTTCTAAGAAGATGAGAGGTACTGTCCAAGTCCCTTGTGCTCAACCATGTGGAGCCACCCTAACACCAAACGTCACCCCTCCACCCCGAAGAGTCCGACCATTCACACTCCGACTTCCAAGACGCAGCACCGATGGTTCTACCTTGATATTCCCTCCCATCCCAACCGATCTTGAATTTCCCAGTGGTGCACCTTTGGAAGAACTCATGAATGAAGATTTCGAACAATTATTACAAGATGTAGAGCTGGAGGCAAAAGAGGCACAACAAGTGGAGAATGTGCAAACGCAAGCAACAACCTCCCAAGTACCTGTCACCACAGTTGAAGTGGATGAAGAGGACAATGAAGAAGAAGAACAGGAGGAAGATGAGGAGGATTATGATCAAGAGCATCATGATGAGCAACCAGACGTGCCAGAACTTGTAGGTGCACCTGCATATACAGCTCAACTACAAAGGTTATACGACACAATCAAAGCAGTACAAGAAAGGCATCAACTCTCTCTTGTATCAGGTCAAGCTTTGATGCAAGAAATGCTATCAGATGAGGGGGTGGACCAACATTTCATTGACACCCTCAAATTAGTGTCAGAATCTTTAGGAGTTCCGGAGGCTGTCCACACTGCAGTCCTCCAGTCCGTGAAGTATGACAAACGCAGAGTTGACACATTACCACGAGCAGGTAAGACTATCAGGATACCCGTCACAGAACAAGAAGTACCCATTGAAACCACAGCTACCCCCACCACCACCATTGACCTCTCTACTGAAACCTTCGTTCAGACATCACCCATCTCACCCCAGCATCCCCCATCACCACCTTCTCCACCCCCACCACCACCTCACACCATGGAAGAAACGACAGTCATCACCTCTACCTTCACTTATAACCCATCCTCATTCACATCATTCTCATTTCGAGAACCCACCTCACAAGACACCCTCTTCTCCTTTGTCACCAATCCCTTGTACACTTCAAACCTTCTATCCTCCGAACCCATAATGGGTCATCCCATAATCCCAAGTGTGGTTGGAAACCCTGCACCCACAGAAGGCACCCTGTGTTTCCCAACCTATCCCCCAATACGGATACCTCCATTCCATGACCCTCACTTCCCATCTGGCCCCTACGCCTCTTTCAACCTAACCTCACCACCCCAATACCCGTCCTTTGTGGAGCAGTTCATCCGCTCTCCAATGTTTCAGAGGCACATTTCCCCGCTGTTCGCAACGACATCAATTTACACCAACACCACACTCACTTCACCTACCATACCCACCTACATGGTAGCCCCTGTACACACCACACTATCTGACCCAATGGACATTTCACCCACCACAGCACCTCTCCCCACAATTCCACCCTCTCCCCCTCCACTACCCCCCACCTCACCACTCACCACATCATTGGCACACACAGCATTCACTACCTCCCTCCCCAATCCCACCTCCCCTGCATTTCAAACTTTTCCCCTTGCATCTCATAATGTAAATAGCACGTTCAACACATTACTTCAATGTGCACATCAACTACAACAAGAATACCATCAATTGGAAGAACGCACTACGGCCCTCCAGGCAGAATCTCAGCGTCTGCAAGCTAGAGTCACCACTCTTGAAGCTGATTACCAAACGCTCCTAACCGAGCATACCACCTTACAGCAGGCTCACTCCGAATTGGAATCAAAGACATTGATAGTAGATGATCAAGCAGTCAAGGAACTAGAAACAGTGCTCCAAGCGCAAATGATATCTAATGCTACACTCAGACGCAACCTTGGGCTATTAAGGAAGCATATGGCAGCAGCACTAGAAGAGAACAAGAGGCTTCAACAACAAAACCAAGACAACTTTGAAGCGGCTATGGAAGGAACTGCAGGAGCAACCATTAGCCCTGCCAAGTATAGAGCAGTCCCATCGGAAGACATTCGCATCTTACTTGAGGAGCATGCAAATTTCTTGGAGTCATATGAAAAGTTAGAGACTGAATGTGCAGACCTAAAGAAACAGATAGCCAGTGCCCCCACAGCTCAACAGGAGCCGGTAATCTTGCAACACTCTACAGAAGAAGTAGAGACCCTCCGTAAACAGGTGGCAGAACTCCAAGCACGACTCGCACCATATGAAAGGCCACCCTCACCCGCTGAAGAACCAGAACCTGAAACAGTAGTGGAAATCCCCGTCGATGATAGCTATGAAGAGCCGTACGAGCCAATGCCAACACCCGGTGGTCGGACTACAGAGGAAGGACAGGACACTTTAGAAATTCAAGTTCCAGATTGGGTAAAAAGGGTCGAGAAAGTGGGTAAGACACATGATGATTGCATTGCCGTGCAAATGCAATCTCTCACAAATCTAGAAGAAACTGTCCTTCGGTCTTCTTACTTTCAGAACCTATCCCACCAACGGTTAATCACAACATCAGAGTCGCAATACATGCCTTATTTTGTCTTGCTACATGATTATAATGCAGAAGTTAAAAGACATACAGGGAAGGAGCCCACATTTGCCACTCAATTTGAGCCAGAGGACTTACCGACAAATGCGCGTGCGGGCTCGATTTTCCAGCGTAATTGGCGTGCACGTCTACTAACCGATTACCCTGAGATGATGAGCACCTGGGCAACCATGCCACTATATATCAAGTATAATCCATGTTATTTCCCAATGGTACGTCGCAGATCATGGCAAGCATTTGCGATCAAGGTACGCAACAATAAAGAATGCTCGGCTTGGGTTAACTATCCATATTTTGCTCCACCTCGAGGGACCCCAACCGTAGCCTACACGGTATCAACAATTTGGCACTGGTCTACACGTCTAAATAATGTACCCGACATAGCAGCAAAAATGTGTATGAAAATATTCGAGCTCATGACCATTGTCTTCAAAACCTTTCGGATGGTACAAGCTCCATACATCTCTGCCCCTGGATTCTCCCAAGGTAACAAGGATTTAGTCTACGATATGAGCCAGACTCCCTCGGTCACTATAATATTTTCCTGGCATGCACGAATAAAGTACTTACCCGCATGCTTCAAGCAGACATTTGAGGAAATGTTCTCTACGGGATTCTTGGAATATCATTCAGAAATTTTCATTCCCAGACCCACACATTTGCTACATCTATTCGTAGTAGAACAAGCAATTCATGCAGATCAGTTACGTCTGCCACATCCGGACATTCCAGGACCAATTGATTGGGATCGTATGATGACAGACTTGGACAGAGGACTACGCATACAAGAACATCAGCTTGCCACTCAGGTTGTGGAATATTACATCCAACACTCCCAGCAACAAGGGTCTGTCAGGGACGACAGACGCGAGAGAGGGGGGGGGTGTTGAGAGCAGTATGGGCACCCAAGGACTGACTAGACAAGGAAGCCAGCGGAGAGAGTCAGAGCGAGGTGAAGGATTAAGTACACAAAGCAGTCGACGCAAATCTGGCAGATAGGCCCTTCAAATTTTTCCAAATCAACATCTTTATAACAGTGATTCTTATCACTAACAATCATTGTAAATACCATTTCATATTTTTTTAGCTCCATTTTGTGCAAGCCAAGGAGTCCTTGAGCTTGAGGAGCCTTAGAAGTACCTACATATCAATTTTCGTATTTTTTAGACTCTGTTTAAGCCCTCAAATTGGCCCTGGAACCTAATTTGTAACTAGGCCGGACACTAGGTCTGGACAGGGCCAAAACCTAGTCAAAAACTATAAATAGAGCTAGAGAGATCATTTTTGAAGATAGATTGTAATTGAAATGAACTTGTAATAGCTTTTTGAAAGTAATCTAAGAACTCCATTGCTTCTCACTCTTTGTCTTGTCGTGTGTGCGCGTGTGTGTGTATGTGTGTGCATGTTTGTGTGCTTCTCACTCACGCACTTGTGCCTCCACTTGCTCGAGGTCTTCATACCATCCTCACGTCTTCCCGGATTGACATTAAAGGAGGTGCTACTCATCACTGAGCTACACTGAGCAAACCCTTTAACAACAAGTCTAGCTTTGTACCTAGACACACTTCCATCTGCAAATCTCTTTGTCTTATAAACCCACTTGCATCCAATGATCTTCTGACTATTTGGTTTTGGAACCAAATCCCATGTTTGATTCTCCATCAATGCATCATATTCTTCTTGCATAGCTTTTTCCCAAATCTCTTTACCTTTTGCCTCTTCATATGTAGAAGGGTCTTCATCTGCTTTAACCATGTAAGCATCATCCTTAGTGGTCAAGAATGAAGTATCATAGCTATACCTTGTAGGTTGCCATTTGTGCCTTGTAGACCTCCTGAGTTCTCCACTTCTTGAGGTTTCTGGTTCTTCACACTCTGGATCAAATCTTGGTGTCTCTTCCACTTCAACCTGCACTTCATGATTCTCTTGTTCATCAAATATCTGAATCTTTGATTTACCTTTCCTTTGGCTCACAATTTCTTCATCATCTGTATTAATATTGATAGTACCTGCATACCAAGTACCTTGCTCATCAAATGTAACATCTTTTGATACAAGAAAATGTTTTGTGGATGGATTCCACAACCTGAATCCCATCTGCTTATCATCATAACCAATAAACACATATTTTTCAGCTTTAGGTTCCAATTTATGCCTTAATTGTGATGGCACATATGCATAGGCCAAACATCCAAATACTTTGCAATGGTCTAATGTAGGTCTCTTACCCCACCATGCCTCATATGGTGTCATACCCTGCAAGGCTTTACAAGGTAGCCTATTGACCAAATAAGTAGTTGTGTTTACAGCCTCAGCCCATAAATAATTTGGGCAATTTTTCTCCTTCATCATGAACCTTGCAAACTCAACAAGAGTCCTATTCCTCCTTTCTGCTACACCATTTTGTTGAGGAGAGTACTTGCAAGTAACCTCTCTTTTTATGCCTGCATTCCACAAGTAATCATTGAACTCATTAGAGAAATACTCTCCCCCTCCATCTGACCTTAGTCTCTTCAATTTATGTCCTGTAATTCTCTCTGCATACATATGATAATGTTTGAAAGTATTGAATACTTCTGACTTATCTTTGATCACATAGATAGTGATCCATTTGGTAGCATCATCAACATAAATCACATAATACCTTGATCCATTGATATTGAAATCCTTTGATGGTCCCCACACATCTGTGTGTACCAACTCAAGTTTCTCTGAATACATAAACCCATGCTTAGAATAGGGTTGCTTATGAGCCTTACCTAATTGACATGCCTCACATCTGTATGTCATATGTTGACCTGCAACATTAGGCAATCCAAGCACTGAGCCATTATTAATCATGTCTTTAATATCTCTTTCATTGAAATGTCCAAGCCTCTTATGCCAAAGATCTAACTCAGAGATCTTATGTCCTCCATAAGTGAACAAGGCATGACCAACATTACCTTGAATCTTCAATGTGAACAATCTTCCTTCTTTCTTCCCTGAAACAATTTGTTTATACCCATTGCTAGGGTCTTCCACAAACACTCCTTCATTAGTAAACCTCACTTCATAACCCTTTTCCACAATTTGTCCTACACTTATCAAATTCTTAGGAATTGTAGGAACATACAAGACCTTACTCAATAAGGTGCTACCATCCTTGGCCTTCACTGATCCAATTGACTTCACATTATGCTTTGTATTGTCACCTGTTTGAACAACATGATTAGATACCTTATTCTCCAAATCAGTCATCAATGCTATGTTACCACTCAGGTGATTGCTACACCCTGAGTCAATATAGAAGACTCTTTGATCTTCACTCTACCTTTCACAATTTGCATTCATTATCAATGTTGAATCTTCCTTTTGATCTGAAGCATAATTGTAGTAGGTATTGTTATATTGTTGACTTTGGAAACCTCTGCCTGCATTTCTTCCAAAGTAACCCCTACTACCTCTACCTCTGAAATTACCTCTTTGATTTCTGCCACCTCTTCCTCTTGAATTATAGTTTTGATTATATCCACCATTACTCTGAGTGTTATGCCAACA
>CM035435.1:70434454-70439454 GCA_020310875.1 Ceratopteris richardii
TATATCTGACTTTCTTTTACCTCATATCAGAAATTGTAAGACTTCCCAAGAGACTTGGGAAACCTTGTCATCATATTTTTCCTCTAATACAAGGGCTAGGAAAAATCAGTTGTGGTTGTGGATTGAATTCACGACACTAAGGAAGCAACCTAAGCAAGCTGTTTCAGAATTTGTGACCAAGATCAAAGATGTTGCAGATCAGTTAGCAAGCATAGGAGAAGAAATTGAAGAAGAACAAATTGTAAGGCAGGTAATTAATGGAATCAAGGCTGATGACAAGTGGGAAAGCTTCACCACTGCAATGGATCTCTACATGGACATGCACACTCCAGATCTTACAACTCTCATGGGTCAACTATTCACACATGAAGCAAAGCTTACAAAGAGTGGATATACTACCAAAGGTAACAACTCTTCTGCCCTATACACTGATAAGAAATCTAAGGATAAAGGCAAGAGTAAGAAGGTGGAAGATGAATGCTCTATCTCCCAAGTCAACTATGCAGGGAGAGGTAGATCTTCAAGAGGTAGGGGCAGAGGAGGTAAGCAAGGTAGGGGGAGACCCTATAACTCATCACCATGTAACATTTGTGGTTTGTCAAACCACACCACAGATGAGTGTTACAGGAGTTAAAAAAATCACAGAGGAAGAGGCTACCAAAGAGGTGGATACTCTCAGTCTAGAGGAAGGTTCAACCATCACCAAGGCCACAACAACAATTATAACAACAACTACAACAACAATTACAATGGCAACTACCAAGGAGGATTCAGAAACAGAAAGGACTACAACAACTACATAGAGGAGCAGGATGACTCTCTCTTGATCATGAACATGACTTCAAAGTCAGGTACAAATGATGATCACTTATTTTATATTGATTCAGGGTGTTCAAATCATGTGGCTGGTAATGTGGCACTACTCTCTGATCTTGAGGAACCAAAAGGTAAACACCAAGTCCAAACAGGTGATGATACAAAGCATTCTGTAGTTAAAGTTGGAAATGTGAAAACTTGTGATGGTAATCAGAATTTGTTGAGTAGAGTACTTTATGTACCTACAATTACAAAGAACTTAATGAGTGTTGGTCAGATTGTAGAGAAAGGGTTGTAGGTCAGATTCAATTAGTATGGAGCATTTGTGGAGGACCCAAGACATGGATTCAAACGGATAGCTAAAGGAGAAAAATCAGGTAAACTTTTCACTTTTGAGTTGGAAGATACAAAGAACATTGCATTATACAGTTATAAAGATCAAACACTTTCAGAGCTTCAGATTTGGCACAAGAGATTAGGGCACATAGGAGAAAGGACCTTGAAGCAAATGTGCAGGGACCAATGTGTGCTTGGGATACCTAATGTATCCAAGCAACATATGATTTACAAGTGTGGTGCTTGTCAATTTGGTAAGTCTCACAGGTTACCCTTCTCCAAGAAAGGATATATGCATGAAGACTATCTAGAGCTTGTACACACAGACGTATGGGGACCTAGCAAAGACCCCTCAGTCTCAGGTTCAAGGTACTATGTGTCTTTTATTGATGACTATAGCAGATGGACTGTATTATACTTTATGAAGCACAAGGATGAGGTATTTAATTGTTTTAAGAAATATCTTGCATTAGTTGAAAATCAGACAGGAAGGAATTTGAACAGGCTAAGGTCAAATGGAGGAGGTGAGTACTTCTCCAATGAATTTGAGGACTTCTTGCAAGACAGAGGCATCAAAAGGGAAATAACCACAAGGTACTCTCCTGAACAGAATGGGGTAGCTGAAAGAAGAAATAGGTTAATTTTTGAGACAGCTAGATCTATGCTTAATGAGAAGAAATTACCTTACTACCTATGGGCAGAGAGTGTCTCTACTGCCACCTATCTCATAAACAGGTTACCATCAAAGTCACTTGATGGTATGACACCATATGAAGCATGGCATGGTAAGAGACCATCATTGGATCACTGCAAAATTTTTGAATGTGTAGCATATGTACACATTCCTTCACAGGTAAGAGGAAAGCTAGATCCAAAGGCTGAAAAATGTATTTTCATTGGATATGATTTAAATAAAAATGGTTACAGGTTTTATAACCCTACCAATAACGGATTTATGGTAAGCAGAGATGTGATCTTTGATGAGAATGATTCTTGGTATGGGAATGAATGCAGGAAGGTCAAACTACCCTATGATTTGGAAGAAGAATTTCCAAAACTTACAAAGGAGGAACCTACTCAGGATGGAGAGTCAAGTTCAGATGATGAAGATACAATCAACCTTGAAGAGTTCAAGGCATGGAAGTCCAAAGGCAAAATGAAGATGAAGAAGCTTGAGGATATACCAGAATCTTCAACTCAATCAATCAGAAGGTCTCAAAGAGAAAGCAAAAAACCTATCCGATATGGGTATGATACATCTCTTGTTACTAAACATTCAATTTATCTTCGCTAAATGAAGAACCAGGATCATATGAAGAAGCAATCACGAAATCGGAATGGAAGGAAGCTATGGATGAGGAGATTGAATCACTCAAGGAGAGTGATACATGGGAGTTAGTACCCAAGAAGGAATCCATGAAGGTAATAGGATCCAGATGGATCTATAAATTGAAAAGAAATTTTGATGGCACAATTAACAGGTACAAGGCCAGATTAGTAGCCAAGGGTTTTGCACAAACCCAAGGCATTGACTATGAAGAAACATTTTCTCCTTCGGCCAAGATGCCAACAATCAGAGTGTTGGTGAGTGTGGCTGCATCAAAGAATTGGAACATGTACCAATTGGATGTCAAGAATGCTTTCTTGAATGGATGGATTTCAGAAGAGGTTTATATGTCACAACCTCCTGGCTATGAAGACCCTAAGAAGGTAACTTATGTTTGCAAATTAAAGAAGGCTTTATATGGATTGAAGCAGGCACCTAGGGCATGGAATTACAGGCTAACTACATACCTCCAAGACTAAGGTTTTATCATGAGTAAGGCTGACACTTCTCTGTTCATTAAGAGAAGTAATTCAGAGGTAATCTATCTCTGTGTCTATGTTGATGACATCATCATTATAGGTAATGATGGTAATGGAATCAAAAGCATCAAAAGCCAAATGATGA
This sequence comes from Ceratopteris richardii, assembly GCA_020310875.1. Classification (NCBI taxonomy): domain Eukaryota; kingdom Viridiplantae; phylum Streptophyta; class Polypodiopsida; order Polypodiales; family Pteridaceae; genus Ceratopteris; species Ceratopteris richardii. Next base: position 70,437,558 of record CM035435.1, read on the forward strand.
AGGAGTTCAAGATCAATGATCTTGGGCTATTGAAGTATTTTTTGGGACTTGAATTAGTTTACACTAATTCAGGAATATACATTACTCAGAAGAAGTATGTGCGGGACATGTTGAAGAAATTTCACTTGCAGGATGCTAAAGCAGCTAGTACTCCAATGGAGGTGAACCTAAAGCTAAGTGCCCATGAAGGTGATGAAGTCCAAGACATTACAGGTTATCAAAGTATGGTTGGTAGCTTGAACTATGCTACTCTTACAAGAATTGATATTGCATATGGAGTTAGTGTGCTAAGTCAATTTATGCACAAGCCAAGGATACCTCACTTAGAGGTTGCCAAAAGAATCTTGAAGTATCTCAAGGGTACACAGAACCATGGTTTGTACTTTCCTTACACTTCAGATATTGATATAAAAGTTTATTCACATGCAAATTGGGCAGGATGCATGGATGATAGGAGAAGCACTTCTGTATACATTTCTTTTGCAGGTGACAAACCAATTTCATGGTCTGCAAAGAAGCAACCAACTCTTGCATTGTCTTCTACAAAAGCAGAGTATAGAGGGCTAGCTAATGCCACTCAAGAAGCAATTTGGATTAAGCTTTTGTATTTAGAAATGGGCTTATATACTAGGCCTCCAATTATCTAAGGAGATAATACAAGTTCTCTTCACCTTGCAGCTAATCCTATCTATCATGCCAGGACCAAACACATAGAAGTTCATTATCACTATGTGAGAGAGAAGTTGCTAAGCAAGGACATTCAGCTGACCTATGTGTCAACCAACATGCAATGTGCAGATTTGCTGACTAAAGCTTTGGATGGGACCAAACTTTGTAGGTTCAAATCTATGATTGGATTGCAGGATGTACTTGAAGATTGAAGATGAAGACTTAAGCCAAAATGTTTGGCTTGAGGGGGAGCTGTTGATGTAAACCACAAGCCTACACATTTGGCTTGGAAGATATCATGAAGACTCTACATGCATGAAGAACCATAGGAACATATGCTAGTGATTACTTAACACTTTACCTCATTGTAAAAGTCTAATTTAACTTAGAACCTTTTGTAATCACCTACCTAAGTGATTCCTGGAAAAGAAGATCACTTGATTGAGAGAATATCTCCAAACTTTTAGATGCTTGATCATAGGAAGCCAAAGATTTGAATTTGAATTCAAATCCTAAGTCATTTCCTATAAAATTGGATGTGAAAAAGTCGCGGAGAGATCACTCCATTCCCAAGGCTCATTCTGTTGAGCTTGAGTGTGTGTAAGGACTATACCATAGCCTACACCTCTCTACACCATTTGGCAATGCTATCCATGCCAATGGGGTTGTACACAATTGTTGATCAATAGATACATTTACATCATTCATCTTTGTGTTCTCTGCTAGTCTACTCAAAAGTCTGTCAACTTGTCAAGGGCATACCTCAGTCAATACTCCACCAAATTCAGTGATTCAAAGCTTGTTGGATTCAGCTCAAAGGCATCTACATGCTGACAAAGTTTAAAGTGATTTCATTCAGCCAATTCAGAGAAATCGGCGTCGAGGTGCTCACTAGTCTATCTCTGCTACAATCCTAAAAAGTTGGGGGTATACCAAATCTTGCTAAATTAATTTCTCTTAGCATAGTTCATTATTTTACATCATTCCACTTGCAAATGGTAGCTTACTAAGCTAATTGAATACCCCTATAAGGAATTTTATCAATTGTTACTGTGCTGGTCACATTGAACAAAACATTGAGCAGGTGTAAAGACCAAAATAGAAAGTTTTCTTGACTTTGTGACTTCCAAAGTAATCTGTTTTGATTCAATCATTACACACTTCATTTCCAAAGGACATAGGCCATTTCTTGGTGTCATTGGAAAGCCAAGGGAGTCTACTAATCAAG
>CM035435.1:70461954-70524454 GCA_020310875.1 Ceratopteris richardii
CTCTCTTGAGCTTACACACATGATCTGGATACCTTTTATCTCTGAACCCTTGAGGTTGCTCCATGAATACATCATCTGAAATATAACCATTCAAAAAAGCATTCTTCACATCAAGTTGACATAGCTTCCAACCTTTACATGCAGCAATAGCAATAAGTGTCCTTATGGTTGTCATCTTTGCCACAGGACTATAAGTCTCATCATAGTCAACACCATAAGTCTGAGCAAACCCTTTGACAACAAGTCTAGCTTTGTATCTAGACACTCTTCCATCTGCAAATCTCTTGGTCTTGTAGACCCACTTGCATCCAATGATTTTCTGACTATTTGGTTTAGGAACCAAATCCCATGTTTGATTCTCCAATAGTGCATCATATTCTTCCTGCATAGCTTTCTCCCATTTTTCCTTACCTTTTGCCTCTTCATATGTAGAAGGGTCTTCATCTGTATTTACCATATAAGCATAATCTTTTGTGGCTAGAAATGAAGTATCATAACTATACCTTGTAGGTTGCCACCTATTTCTTGTTGACCTTCTAAGTTCTCCACTCCTTGAAGTTTCTGGTTCTTCATGTTCAGGATCAAATCTTGGGGCTTCTTCCACTTCAACCTGCACTTCATTATTCTCTTGTTCATTAAATATCTGAACCTTTGATTTACCTTTCCTTTGGCTCACTTCTTCTTCATCACCTGTATTGATATTGATTGTACCTGCATACCAAGTGCTTTGCTCATCAAATGTAACATCTTTAGAAACCATAAATTGTTTTGTTGATGGACTCCACAATCTATAGCCCATCTGCTTGTCATCATAGCCAATGAAAACATACTTTTCAGCTTTGGGTTCCAATTTGTGTCTTAATTGTGATGGCACATATGCATATGCCACACACCCAAATACTCTGCAATGATCTAAGGTAGGTCTTTTACCCCACCAAGCCTCATATGGTGTCATACCCTGCAAGGCTTTACATGGTAGCCTATTGACCAAATAAGTGGCTGTATTTACAGCTTCAGCCCACAAATAATTAGGGCAATTTTTCTCCTTCATCATGGATCTTGCAAACTCAACAATTGTTCTATTTCTCCTTTCTGCAACACCATTTTGTTGAGGAGAGTATCTGCAAGTAACTTCCCTTTTTATACCTGCATTCCATAAGTAATCACTGAACTCATTTGAGAAATACTCTCCCCCTCCATCTGACCTTAGTCTTTTCAACTTATGACCTGTAATTCTTTCTGCATATGCATGATAGTGTTTAAATGTATTAAACACTTCTGACTTATCTTTGATCACATAGATTGTGATCCACCTAGTAGCATCATCAACATAAATCACATAATACCTTGATCCATTTATACTGAAATCCTTTGATGGTCCCCACACATCTGTGTGTACCAACTCAAGCTTCTCTGAGTACATAAAACCATGCTTGGAATAGGAATGTTTATGAGCCTTACCTAATTGACATGCCTCACATTTGTATGTCATATGTTGACCTGCAACATTAGGCAACCCAAGCACTGAACCATTGTTAACCATATCTTTAATACCTCTTTCATTGAAATGTCCAAGCCTCTTGTGCCAAAGATCTAACTCAAAGATCTTATGACCTCCATATATGAACATAGCATGACCAATGTTGCCTTGAATCTTCAATGTAAATAATCTTCCTTCCTTTTTTCCTGAAACAATCTGTTTATACCCTTGACTAGGGTCTTCCACATATACTCCATCATTAGTGAACCTTACTTCATATCCCTTTTCAACAATTTGTCCTACACTTATCAAATTCTTAGGGATTGTAGGAACATACAAAACCTTACTCAATAAGGTGCTTCCATCCTTGGCCTTCACTGATCCAATTGACTTCACATTGTGCTTTGTGTTGTCACCTGTTTGAACAACATGATTAAAAACTTTATTCTCCAAATCAGTCATCAAGGATATGTTACCACTCAGGTGATTGCTACACCCTGAGTCAATATAGAAGACTCTCTGATCTTCATTCTGCCTTTCACAAGTTGCATTCATTATCAATGTTGAATCTTCCTTTTGATCTGAAGCATAATTGTAGTAGGTGTTGTTGTATTGTTGACTTTGGAATCCTCTACCTGCATTTCTTCCAAAGTAATTCCTTCCACCTCTACCTCTGTAATTACCTCTTTGATTTCTGCCACCTCTTCCTCTTGAATTATAATTTTGATTGTATCCACCATTATTCTGATTATTATGCCAACAATCATTAGCTAAGTGATTTGTCTTACCACAAATCCAGCAAGCTTTGCCTCCATCTTTGTTGTTCCTGCCTCTTCCTCTACCTTTGCCACCTCCTCTTCCTCTTAGGAAGTTGGCTTGAGTAGTTGTTCCTTCATCTTCACCTGCTTGTTGTTTTCCTTTGCTATTCTTCTTCTTGTCCTTTGAGTACATTGCATGACCTGTACTCTTGTCACCATCTCCTTTAACATCCTGCTCAAATGTTAGCATATGACCTAGCAATTGATTTAAATCAGGAGTGAAATGGTCAAGTGATAACTCTGTAGACAAAATAAATGGCTTCCATTTGTCATCACCTCTCAATCCTGTAAGGATTTGCCTTACCAACTTATCCTCCTCAATGTCCTCATCAACAGCTCCTAATGCATCTGCAATGTCTTTCATTCTTGTCACATAGTCTGAAATGGATTGAGATGCCTTCTTCTTGAAGGTAGTAAACTCTGCCCATAGGGATGCCTTCCTTGACTTTGTAGTGTTCTGGAAATGCTCCTCCAAAGCATTCCATATGTCAGTTGCACTTTCAAGACCTCTAATATGAGGTAACAAGTAATCATTGACTCCCATATAGATAATGCTCCTAGCTTGAGCATCTTTCTTCATCCAACTTTTCAGATCTGCTAACTCTTCCCTAGTTGGAACACTAGGATCTCTGAACTGTGGCTTTTCTTCTTCTCCTGTGATGTAAGCAATTAAATCTTTGCTCATAAGATGAGCTTCCATCCTCATTGACCATGCAGGATAGTTTTCCCTATCCAATTTCTCTATCTGTAGAGAATCTCCCATCTTGTGTCTACCTGTGTATTGAAATCTTCAAGCTTTATGAACAATATATGTACCTTTACTTCGAATTAGACTCCTTTTGCCTTTCTTGATGTCGTATGATCTCCTCCTCTTGCTTTGCCTTCAAACTTTCACCTTTTAGTTCTTCAATTGTTGAATTTCTTGAATCTGCAGCAGTCGGGACCTTCCTTTCCTTGATTTGATATCTCCTGCTCTGATACCACTGATGGAGAGTGTTAATCTCCAAAAGAATAACCTACTCTTGAATTTAGAACACCTCTATATCAAGAGTAAGTCAAAATCTTCACTAAATTAGAGGTCCAATCTCCAAATTATCAAAAGTTGACAAATTCTGTGAAGAAGATGAAACACAGAAAGTCTGCTGCACTATTTCTTCACATTGACCTATCAAACGTGTAAAGTTTTTGATGAAACTTTGTATGAATCATCTCCTAGAGATTGCGCATCATCTCCAAGTTGAATTACTTCAAACGCTTTACTATAACTTGAGAAATTGATTTCACAAGTTACCTATGTCTGAATCTGCACTTCTGAGAAGTCGATTTAGACACCCCTAACTTCTTAACTTCAATTCTCTCAGTACAAAACCCGTTTAAGCAAATGCTTCTAGACACGAGTAGATCATCTTCTAACTTAAAGATTAAGTGCTTACTTGCACAAAACTTTAAACTATGGAGTGAGATCTGACCAAAAGATTAAACTCGAAATTTGCGCCTGTTTCAGAGAACTGTAAACATTCAACACATATGAATGTTCCTACTTACAATTCTCCTAGCCTGTTTGCAATTAGACTTTGAAACTCAGGTCACAGGCTCATTAACTAACAACTTAGATATCCTCAAAAGGATTTCTCAATTGATCAAACACAGACGGAGCAGACACGAAAAGATCGGGCGCAAAATTTTCAATTACTCAGAAAAGTTTACAACTGAGTGATGAGAGCTAACACAACTAACTTTTCCTCTTTCTCATGACTTCTAACTTCCTCAATCTTGGCTTCTAGCTATTGTCACGTATGCTCTCATACATGCCCCGACTTTTCTCAAGGTATTTATAGATAATTTGTACAAGATTCTTACTCAAGCAAAGATCTAAGTCACCTATGACTATACTAATGTACATATGTGTACACTTCTCTTATGCTCTGAATATGTCTTTCTTCCAAGCTTCAATAGTTGATCCTTCCTTCACTCTCTAACTCTCCAAGCCTTCAATTGGTGATTGATCTGCACCAACATCTATCTATCTATATATCTATCTATCTATCTATCTATCTATCTATCTATCTATCTATCTATCTATCTATCTATCTATCTATCTATCTATCTATCTATCTATCTATCTATCTATCTATCTATCTATCTGTCTATCTATCTATCTATCTATATATCTATCTATCTCTATCTATCTATCTATCCATCTATCCATCTATCTATCTATCCATCTATCTATCTATCTATCTCTCTATCTATCTATCTATCTATCTATCTATCTGTCCATCTATCTATCTATCTATCTATCTATCTATCTATCTATCTATCTATCTATCTATCTATCTATCTATCTATCTATCTATTTATCTATCTATCTATCTATCTATCTATCTATCTATCTATCTATCTATCTATCTATCTATCTATCTATCTATCTATCTATCTATCTATCTATCTATCTATCTATCTATCTACCTATCTTTCTATCTATCTATGTATCTATGTTGGAAGTGATGGCTGGATGCAATCAGAAGATCAAGTTGGTGCTGCTAGACCTGCTTCACACCTGCCCTCCTTTCTCTTCAGATATGGTTAGGAGACTCCTTGAGCTTCCAAATGACACCAAGAAACTATATATGTGCTTTACAAAATGATTGTGTAATGACCAAATCAAAACAGATGATTTTGAACCTTCACAAATCCAAAAAACTTTCTATTCCTGTAATGACACCTGCTCAGTCTTAAGCTTAGTGTGACCAGTACACTTGCAATTGGATTAATTCCTTTTGGGAGTATTAAATTAACTTAACAAGCTACCATTAGCAAGTTAAATCACTCCAATTAACAAACTATGCACTGAGAATGATCTTTAGCAAATTCAGAGACACCCCCGACTTTTTAGGAACTACACAGAAAAATACCAGTGACTGCCTCGACTGCAATTTCTCCCAATTGGCTGAATAGAATGACTTGAAATTTTGTAGTGTTGTAGAATGCTTTGAGCTGGTTCCAATGAGCTTTGAATCATCCAATTTGGTTCAGTAGATCTTGAGATATGTCCTGTTGAAGTTGACAGACTTGAAGATGGTCACTCAGAGAAAAAACAGAGATAATGACTATGAGTATATGTATTGAATCTATCAAATGTACATTCCCATTGGCAAGGTATGTAATGCCCAATGGTACTCAGAGGTGTAGGCTAAAGAGTAGCTCTCACACACTCAATAATTTGCTTGGATTTGCCTCGGGAAGTGAGCAACTGGACCCGCGACTTTTTCATAGTCTTTTATAAGAGTTTGAAGAGAGTTTGAATTTCAAATTCAAATGTAGGCTCCCTCAAATCTCTCATCTAAACATATGGAGATATTCTCTCCATTCATACCTTCCAAATTTCACGACTTTTGAAAGTGGGTGAGATTACAAGAAGTGAGTTAAGTCATATTGACTTTTACATTGGATAAAAGATAATAATCAATTAGGCAATGGTTCCTATGGTTCAAGGTTTATATGAATACATCCTTCAAGGGTCCAAACTTTAGCTTTCCAAGGTTTCAATTGTCCAAGTTTTATGTTGAGTCTTCAAGGCACAAAACAAAGCCAAGTGTGAAGGCTTGTTTGCACCAACAGCTCCCCCTCAAGCCAAACACTTTGGCTCAAGTCTTCATCTCTAGTCTTCAATGATTTCCTGCAATCCAATCATGGATTTAAACCTGCATAGCTTGCTTCCATCCAGAGCTTTAGTAAGCAGATCTGCACATTGTATATTAGTAGACACATATGATAATTGGATTTCCTTGCTAAGTAATTTCTCCCTCACATAGTGGTAATGAACCTCTATGTGTTTTGTCCTAGCATGATACACTGGATTAGCTGCTAGGTGAAGTGAACTTGTGTTATCACCAAATATGATAGGTGGCCTTGTGTATAGGCCCAATTCTGAATATAGTAGCTTCAACCATATGGCTTCTTGAGTGGCATTGGCTAGCCCTCTGTATTCTGCCTCAGTAGATGGTAGAGCTACTGTGGGTTGTTTCTTGGATGACCAAGAAATTGGTTTATCACCTGCAAAGCATATGTAACCAGATGTACTCCTCCTGTCATCCTTGCAACCTGCCCAATCTGCATCTGAGTATACCTTAATGTCAATGTCTGATGAATATGGAAAGTACAAACCATGATTTTGTGTTCCCTTTAGGTACTTTACTATTTTCTTGGCTGCCTCCAAATGTGGTACTCTTGGTTTATGCATAAATTGGCTAAGTACACTAACACCATATGATATATTAATCCTGGTTAAGGTAGCATAATTAAGACTACCTACCAAACTTTGGTAACCTGTAATATCCTTGAGTTCTTCTCCTTCATGTGCACTGAGTTTGTGGTTGACCTCCATAGGAATGTTTGAGACTTTAGCTTCCTGCAAATTAAACTTCTTGACCATGTCCTGAATGTACTTCTTCTGAGTAATAAATATACCTGAATTTGTGTAGACCAATTCAAGTCCTAGAAAGTACTTCAATAATCCAAGATCATTGATCTTGAATTCCTTCATCATTTGACCTTTGATGTGTCTAATCCCATTCACATCATTTCCTGTAATAATGATGTCATCAACATAGACACACAAGTATATTACCTCTAAATTGTTCTTCTTTATAAACAATGAAGTATCTGCTTTACTCATCACAAATCCTTGATCTAGGAGATAGGTTGTCAACCTGTAATTCCATGCTCTAGGTGCCTGCTTCAATCCATAGAGAGCCTTCTTCAATTTACAAACATGATTTACCTTATTGGGATCCTCATAGCCAGGTGGTTGTGACATGTAGACCTCTTCAGATATCCATCCATTCAAGAATGCATTCTTCACATCCAATTGGTACATGTTCCAATTCTTGGATGCAGCTACACTCACCATAATTCTGATAGTTGGCATCTTGGCCACAGGAGAAAATGTCTCCTCATAATCAATGCCTTGGGTTTGTGCAAAACCCTTGGCTACCAACCTAGCTTTATACCTGTTTATTGTACCATCTGAGTTCCTCTTGAGTTTGTAGATCCACCTGGATCCTATCACCTTCATGGAGTCCTTCTTGGGTACCAAGTCCCAAGTATCACTCTCCTTGAGAGCCTCCATTTCTTCATCCATTGCTTCCTTCCATTCTGGTTTAGTAATTGCTTCTTCAAATGTACCTGGTTCTTCATTCAAGATATCCTTTGCAAGATATACAGAATGCTTGGTTACAAGTGAAGTATCATACCCATACCTAATTGGTTTCTTCTTTTCTCTTTGAGATCTCCTCATAGCTTGAGTTGAGGATTCTGCATTGTCTTCTAGTTGCTTCATCTTCATCTTCCCTTTGGATTTCCAAGCCTTGAACTCTTCAATGTTGATGGTGTCTTCATCATCTGAACTTGTGTCCTCCTTCTGAGTTGGTTCTTGCCTGATAAGCTTTGGAAAGTCTTCTTCCATATCATAAGGTAGGCTAACTTTCCTGCACTCATTTTCATACCATGAATCATTTTCATCAAAGATGACATCTCTGCTTACCTTGAAGCCTTTGTTTGAGGGGTTATAGAACCTATATCCTTTCTGATTCAAATCATAACCAATAAAGATACACTTTTCAGCCTTAGGGTCTAGCTTTCCCCTTACCTGTGAGGGAATATGCACATATGCAACACACCCAAAGATCTTGCAATGATCCAGAGATGGTCTCTTACCATGCCAAGCCTCATAGGGTGTCATTCCATCAAGTGTCTTTGATGGCAACCTGTTGATTAAGTATGTGGCAGTAGATACACTCTCTGCCCAAAGATAATTTGGTAGTTTTTTCTCATTAAGCATAGACCTAGCTGTCTCTACAATGAGTCTATTCCTCCTTTCAGCTACCCCATTTTGTTCAGGTGAGTACCTTGTGGTAATCTCCCTCTTGATGCCTCTTTCCTGCAAAAAATCTTCAAAGTCATTGGAGAAGTATTCTCCACCACCATCTGACCTTAGCCTCTTCATATGTCTACCTGTTTGATTCTCAACTAATGCAAGATACCTTTTGAAACAATTAAATACTTCATCTTTATGTTTCATGAAGTACAAGACAGTCCATCTGCTATAGTCATCAATAAAGGACACATAGTACCTTGATCCAGATATGGATGGCTCCTTGCTTGGTCCCCAAACATCTGTATGCACCAATTCCAAGTAATCTTCATGCATAAAACCTTTCTTGGTATAGGGCAATCTGTGTGACTTACCAAATTGACAAGCCCCACACTTGTATATCATGTGTTGCTTGGATACATTAGGTATCCCAAGCACACATTGATCCCTGCTCATTTGTTTTATGGTCCTCTCTCCAATGTGACCTAATCTCTTGTGCCACATCTCTAATTCTAATAGGGTTTGGTCCTTATAGTTGTACAAGGCAATATTCTTAGTATCCTCAAGTTCAAAGGTAAACAATCTACCTGATTTCTCTCCCTTGGCTATCCTTCTGAATCCATGTCTTGGATCCTCCACATATGCACCATGTTGAGTGAACCTGACCTGTAGACCTTTTTCAACAATCTGACCTACACTCATCAGATTCTTGGTGATCGTTGGAACATACAACACTCTGCTTAGTAAATTCTGATTACCATCACTTGTTTTGACATTGCCTACTTTAACAACTGAGTGTTTAGTGTCATCACCTGTCTGCACTTGGTGCTTGCCTTTGGGTTCTTCCAAATCAGAGAGTAAGGCAACATTTCTAGCTACATGGTTAGAGCAACCTGAGTCAATATAGAACAAATGATCATCATTGATACCTGATTTAGATGTCATGTTCATAATCAACAAGGAATCATCTTGATCTTCTGCATAATTGTTGTAATCCTTTCTGTTCCTGTATCCACCTTGATAATTGCCATTGTGATTGTAGCTATTATTGTTGTAACTATTGTTGTAGCCATGGTAGCCTTGAGATTGATTGAATCTGCCTCTGCCTTGAGAGTATCCACCTCTTTGGTGACCTCTTCCTCTTTGGTTCTTGTAGTTTTTGTAGCATTCATCTGTAGTATGGTTAGACAAGCCACAAATATTGCATGGAGATTGATTGTAGGGTCTCCCCCTACCTGACTTACCTCCTCTGCCCCTACCTCTAGAAGATCTACCTCTTCCTGCATAGTTTGCTTGGGAGGTAGAGCCTTCTTCATCAACCTTCTTGCTTTTACCCTTATCCTTAGACTTCTTATCAGTATATAGGGCAGAGGGATTGTTACCTTTTGATTGCTCTCCATTCTTTTTGATCTTTGCTTCATGTGTAAAGAGTTGTCCAATCAGAGTTGTTAGATCAGGTGCTTGGATGTCCATGTACAAGTCCATTGCAGTGGTGAAGCTCTCCCACTTGTCATCTGCCTTTAGTCCATTGATCACTTGTCTGACTATTTGCTCTTCTTCAATTTCTTCTCCAACACTTGCAAGTTGATCTGCAATGTCTTTGACTTTGGTGACAAAATCTGAGACACATTGTTTTGATTGTTTCCTAAGAGTTGTAAACTCAATCCATAGCTGATTCTTTCTGGCCCTTGTGCTTGATGAAAAGTATGTTGACAAGGTTTCCCAAGTCTCTTGGGAAGTCTTATAGTTCCTTACATGAGGTAGAAGGAAATCAGAGATAGAGTTTAGAAGATATGACCTTGCCAAAGCATCTTTAGCACACCATTGGTTGAGTCTCTCATGTTCATCCTTTGTAGGTAGGCCTCTGGTTTTGAATGAGGGCAACTCCTCATCTCCTGATATGTATCCATACAAGCTTCTCCCTTGTAGATAGGTCTTCATTCTCAATGACCATGCCTGGTAGTTATTTCTATCTATTTTGTCAATGAAGGAAGGGAAACCATCACCCATGATTACCTTATTTGCTCTGATACCACTTTTGGAAGTGATGGCTGGATGCAATCATAAGATCAAGTTGGTGCTGCTAGACCTGCTTCACACCTGCCCTCCTTTCTCTTCAGATATGGTTAGGAGACTCCTTGAGCTTCCAAATGACACCAAGAAACTATATATGTGCTTTACAAAATGATTGTGTAATGACCAAATCAAAACAGATGATTTTGAACCTTCACAAATCCAAAAAACTTTCTATTCTTGTAATGACACCTGCTCAGTCTTAAGCTTAGTGTGACCAGTACACTTGCAATTGGATTAATTCCTTTTGGGAGTATTAAATTAACTTAACAAGCTACCATTAGCAAGTTAAATCACTCCAATTAACAAACTATGCACTGAGAATGATCTTTAGCAAATTCAGAGACACCCCCGACTTTTTAGGAACTACACAGAAAAATACCAGTGACTGCCTCGACTGCAATTTCTCCCAATTGGCTGAATAGAATGACTTGAAATTTTGTAGTGTTGTAGAATGCTTTGAGCTGGTTCCAATGAGCTTTGAATCATCCAATTTGGTTCAGTAGATCTTGAGATATGTCCTGTTGAAGTTGACAGACTTGAAGATGGTCACTCAGAGAAAAAACAGAGATAATGACTATGAGTATATGTATTGAATCTATCAAATGTACATTCCCATTGGCAAGGTATGTAATGCCCAATGGTACTCAGAGGTGTAGGCTAAAGAGTAGCTCTCACACACTCAATAATTTGCTTGGATTTGCCTCGGGAAGTGAGCAACTGGACCCGCGACTTTTTCATAGTCTTTTATAAGAGTTTGAAGAGAGTTTGAATTTCAAATTCAAATGTAGGCTCCCTCAAATCTCTCATCTAAACATATGGAGATATTCTCTCCATTCATACCTTCCAAATTTCACGACTTTTGAAAGTGGGTGAGATTACAAGAAGTGAGTTAAGTCATATTGACTTTTACATTGGATAAAAGATAATAATCAATTAGGCAATGGTTCCTATGGTTCAAGGTTTATATGAATACATCCTTCAAGGGTCCAAACTTTAGCTTTCCAAGGTTTCAATTGTCCAAGTTTTATGTTGAGTCTTCAAGGCACAAAACAAAGCCAAGTGTGAAGGCTTGTTTGCACCAACAATCTATGTATCTATCTATCCATCTATCCATCTATCCATCTATGTATCTATCTATCTATCTATCTATCTATCTATCTATCTATCTATCTATCTATCTATCTATCTATCTATCTATCTATCTATCTATCTATCTATCTATCTATCTATCTATCGACATACCTATCTATCTATCTATCTATCTATCTATCTATCTATCTATCTATCTATCTATCTATCTATCTATCTATCTATCTATCTATCTATCTATCTATCTATCTATCTATCTATCTATCTATCTATCTATCTATCTATCTATCTATCTATCTATCTATCTATCTATCTATCTATCTATCTATCTATCTATCTATCTATCTATCTATCTATCTATCTATCTAACTATCTATCTATCTATCCATCCATCCATCCGTCTGTCCATCTATCTATCTATCTATCTATCTATCTATCTATCTATCTATCTATCTATCTATCTATCTATCTATCTATCTATCTATCTATCTATCTATCTATCTATCTATCTATCTATCTATCTATCTATCTATCTATCTATCTATCTATCAAACTATCTATCTATCTATCTATCTATTTATCTATCTATCTATCTGTCTGTCTGTCTATCTATTTATCTATCTATCTATCTATCTATCTATCTATCTATCTATGTATGTATCTATCTATCTATCTATCTATCTATCTACCTATCTATCGATGTATTTATTGATCTATCTACCTATCTATCTATCTATCTATCTATCTATCTATCTATCTATCTATCTATCTATCTGTCTATCTATCTATCTATCTATCTATCTATCTATCTATCTATCTATCTATCTATCTATCTATTGTTGGTGCAATTGACAAGCCTACACATTTGGCTTGTTATTCATACACATATGAAGATACATAGGAATCAATGCTAGTGGTTAATTACCACTTTATCCTTTTGTAAAAGTCACATTTGACTTGGAATCTTTGTAAAAACCTACCAAAAAGAACTCGTGGAAAAGTTAGCTTTGATTGATGGAATAGCTCCTAGGATGTAGGAACTTGATTATAGAGAGCCAAAGTTTGAATTCAAATTCATGATCATCAAAAAAGTCGCGGGTATGCAAGTCGCTTTTCGAGCTCCTCAGGATCATCTCTGAGTGTTTGTGTGAGGCCTACACTCTAGCCCACATCTATCTAGATGATTAGGCAATGATATTCATGCCTATGGCATTGTACAAGAGTGTTCATTAATACATATATCTACATTGTTCATTTCTGAGTTCTCTGTCATAGTGTCTGAAAGTGAGTCAACGTGTGGAGATCATATCTCACTCATTTCTCCATCAACTTCAAATATCTATAGCTTGTTGGAACCAACTCAAAGTTTTCTACATGATGTCAAAATTTTTAGGATTTCTATTTAGCCATTTCAGAGAAAAGTCCGCCAAAGTGATCACTGGTTGAAGTTTGCAACAGTCCTAAAATATCGGGGGTAAAGGTTTACTTGCTAAATTGATTTCTCTGAGCATAGTTAATCTTTTTAAGTCATTGCACTTGTAACAGCTAGCTTGCTAAGCTAATTAGATACCCCTAAGAGGAATTGTTCCAATTCCTACTGTGCTGGTCATACTGAGCAAAAGATACAGCAGGTGTATAGTAAAAAATAGAAGGTTTTCTTGAAAACTTGAAGTTCAAAGTTATCTGTTTTGATTCATTCTTTTCATACATCATTTCCAAAGTACATAGCCCATTCTATGGTGTCATTGGTTAGCTATAAAGGTCCACTTATCAACTCTGAAGCATCAAAGGGCTGGTACAAAGCAGGATTTGGCAGTACCTACTCAGTCTCTTGAAGTGTCCATCCATCATTCCCAACAGTGGTATCAAAGCAAGTTAAGGTAAAATGGGAGATGGTTGTCCTTTATTTATTGATAAATTGGATAGGAACAACTATCAGGCATGGTCTCTAAGGATGAAGACATACCTACAAGGAAGGAGTCTTTATGGATACATCTCAGGAGATGAGGAATTGCCCTCATTCAAAACCAAAGGACTACCAACAAAGGAAGAACATGAAAAGCTCAACACATGGTGTGCCAAGGATGCATTAGCAAGGTCTTAATTACTCAACTCCATCTCTGATTTTCTTTTGCCACATATTAGAAACTGTAAGACATCCCAAGAGACTTGGGAAACCTTGCCATCCTATTTTTCTTCCAACACAAGGGCCAGAAAAAACCAATTGTGGATTAAATTCACCACACTAAGGAAGCAAGCTAAGTAGGCTATTTCAGAGTTTGTGACTAAGATTAAAGATTTAGCAGATCAGTTAGCAAGCATAGGAGAAGAGATTGAAGAAGAGCAGATAGTAAGGCAAGTGATCAATGGGATTAAAGCTGATGACAAATGGGAAAGCTTCACCACTGCCATGGACTTATACATGGACATGCAAATTCCAGATCTTACCACTCTCATGGGAGAATTGTTCACTCATGAAGCCAAGCTCAACAAGAATGGAGGCTCATCCAAAGGTAATAGTTCTTCTACCCTATACATTGATAAAAGTAAGTCTAAAGATAAAGGCAAGAACAAGAAGATAGAAGATGAAGGCACTACCTCCCAAGCCAACTATGCAGGGAGAGGTAGATCATCAAGAGGAAGGGGCAAAGAAGGTAAGCAAGGTAGGGGGAGATCTTATAACTCCTCACCATGCAACATTTGTGGTTTATCAAATCATACTACAGAGGAGTGTTTTAGGAACTACAAGAATCAGAGAGGAAGAGGATATCAAAGAGGTGGGTACTCACAGTCAAGAGGCAGATTCAACCATCATCAAGGATACAACAACAACTATAATAAAAACTACAACAACAATGGCAACTACCAAGGAGGATTCAAAAACAGAAAGGATTACAACAACTACACATAAGAACAAGATGATTCACTTTTGATCATGAACATGACTTCAGAACCAGGTACAAATGATGACCATCTCTTCTACATTGACTTAGGATGCTCAAATCATGTGGCTGGCAATGTAGCCCTACTCTCTGACCTTGAAGAACCAAGAGGTAAGCATCAAGTACAAACATGTGATGACACCAAGCACTCAGTAGTTAAAGTTGGAAATGTTAAGACTTGTGATGGAAATCAAAACTTGTTGAGTAGGGTACTATATGTACCAACCATTACAAAAAACTTGATGAGTGTTGGACAAATTGTGGAAAAAGGTTTGCAGGTCAGGTTCAACCAATTTGGAGCATTTGTGGAAGATCCCAAGCAAGGGTTTGAGAGAATTACTAAAGGAGAAAAGACAGATAGACTTTTTACTTTTGAGCTAGAAGACACAAAGAATATTGCACTATACAATTATAAAGATCAAACACTTTCAGAGCTTGAGATTTGGCATAAGAGATTAGGGCATGTAGGAGAAAGAACCTTGAAACAGATATGCAGGGATCAATGTCTAATTGGAATACCCAATGTTTCCAAACAACACATGATATATAAATGTGGTGCTTGTCAGTTTGGGAAGTCCCACAGGTTACCCTTCTCAAGGAAAGGCTACATGCATGAGGACTACCTAGAACTTGTCCATACAGATGTATGGGGACCAAGTAAAGACCCCTCACTCTCAGGATCAAGGTACTATGTATCTTTTATTGATGATTATAGCAGGTGGACTATATTGTACTTTATGAAGCACAAAGATGAAGTGTTCAACTGTTTTAAAAAGTATCTTGCACTTGTTGAGAATCAGACAGGGAAGAATCTAAAGAGGCTAAGGTCTGATGGAGGAGGTGAGTACTTCTCCAATGAGTTTGAAGCCTTCTTGTAGGACAGAGGAATCAAGAGAGAATTCACCACAAGGTATACTCCTAAACAGAATGGCGTAGCTGAGAGAAGAAATAGGTTGATTGTTGAAACAACTAGGTCAATGTTAAATGAAAAGAAATCACCTAACTACCTATGGGCAGAGAGTGTTTCTACTCCCACTTATCTCATAAACAGGTTACCGTCTAAGTCCCTTGATGGGATGACTTCTTATGAAGCATGGAATGGGAAGAGACCCTCACTTGATCATTGCAGGATATTTGGATGTGTAGCATATGTACACATTCCTTCTCAGATAAGAGGTAAGCTAGAACTTAGGGCTGAGAAGTGTATCTTTATTGGATATGATCAAAATCAGAAGGGGTACAGGTTCTACAACCCTTCAAATAAAGGATTCATGATTAGTAGAGATGTTGTTTTTGATGAAAATGATTCTTGGTATGAGAATGAATGCAGGAAGTTTAAATTACCCTATGACTTGGAGGAGGAGTTTCCAAGTCTTGCTAAGGAGGAACCTATTCAAAATGAAGACACCACTTCAGATGATGAAAACATTATCAACCTTGAAGAGTTCAAGGCATGCAAGTCCAAGGGCAAAGTCAAGATGAAGAAACTTGAAGACATACCTGAATCTTCAAATCAATCAATCAGAAGACCACAAAGGGAGAGGAAAAAACCTATCAGATATGGGTATGATACATCTCTTATTACTAAACATTCGGTTTATCTTGCCAAAGACTTGTCAATTGAAGAACCAGGATCATAAGAAGAAGCTATGACCAAGACAGAATGGAAGGAAGCTATGGATGAGGAGATTGAAGCACTCAAAGAAAGTGACACATGGGACTTAGTACCAAAGAAAGAGTTCATGAAGGTAATTGGATCTAGATGGATCTATAAACTCAAAAGAAATTCTGATGGGTCAATAAACAGGTACAAAGCCAGATTGGTAGCCAAAGGTTTTTCACAAACCCAAGGCATTGACTATGAAGAAACATTCTCACCTGTTGCCAAGATGCCAACCATCAGGGTATTGGTGAGTGTGGCTGCATCTAAAAATTGGAACATGTATCAATTGGATGTAAAAAATGCTTTCTTGAATGGATGGATTTCAAAGGAGGTATATATGTCACAACTTCCTAGCTATGAGGATCCAAACAAGGTAACATATGTGTGCAAATTGAATAAAGCTCTTTATGGATTGAAGCAGGCACCTAGGGCATGGAATCATAGGTTAACCACATACCTTCAAGACCAAGGTTTTGTCATGAGCAAAGCAGACACTTCTCTATTCATCAAGAGAAGTAATTCAGAGGTAATATACATATGTGTATATGTTGATGATATCATACTCATAGGTAATGATGTCAATGGAATCAGAAAAATCAAGAACTAGATGATGAAGGAATTCAAGATCAGTGATCTTGGTCTACTAAAGTATTTTCGTGGACTTGAGTTATTCTATACTAACTCTGGATGCCAAAGTTGTAAGTACTCCAATGGAGGTAAACCTAAAACTAAGTGCCCATGAAGGTCATGAAATTGATGATATTACAGGTTACCAAAGCATAGTTGGAAGTCTGAACTATGCCACCCTAACAAGGATAGATATTGCATATGGAGTTAGTGTGCTAAGTCAGTTTATGCACAAGCCTAGGATACCTCACTTAGAGGCTGCCAAAAGGATATTAAAATACCTCAAGGGTACTCAGCATCATGGTTTGTATTTTCCTTACACATCAGATTTGGACATTAAGATCTATTCAGATGTTGATTGGGCAGGATGTAAGGATGATAGGAGAAGCACTTCAGGATACATTTCATTTGCAGATGATAAACTAATATCATGGTCTTCAAAGAAGCAACCTACTGTAGCTTTATCTTCTACACAGGCAGAGTATAGAGGATTGGGAAATGCCACTCAAGAAGCTATATGGATCAAATTATTGTATACAGAATTGGGTTTATATACGAGGTCACCATTGATATTTGGAGATAATACAAGCTCGCTTCACCTTGCAGCTAATCCTATTTATCATGCTAGGACCAAGCATATAGAGGTTCATTACCATTATGTGAGAGAGAAGTTGTTAAGCAAGGACATTCAATTAACATATATATCAACCAACATGCAGTGTGCAGATTTGTTAACTAAAGCTTTGGATGGAACCAAACTTTGTAGGTTCAAATCAATGATTGGATTGCAGGATATACATGAAGACTGAAGAATGAAGACCAAGCCAAAATGTTTGGCTTGAGGGGGAGTTGTTGGTGCAATTCACAAGCCTACACATTTGGCTTGTAATTCATACATATATGAAGATACATAGGAATCAATGCTAGTGGTTACTTACCACTTTATCCTCTTGTAAAAGTCACATTTGACTTGGAATCTTTGTAAACACCTACCAAAAAGAGCTCCTGGAAAAGTTAGCTTTGATTGATGGAATATCTCCTAGGATGTAGGAGCTTGATTATAGAGAGCCAAAGTTTGAATTCAAATTCAAACTTTGAACTCAACTACCATAAAAGTGATCATCAAAAAAGTCGCGGGTATGCAAGTCACTTTCCGAGCTCCTCAAAATCGTCTCTGAGTGTGTGTGAGGCCTACACTCTAGCCCACACCTATCTACACCATTAGGCAATGATATGCATGCCTATGGCATTGTACAACAGTGTTCATTAATACATATATCTACATTGTTCATTTCTGAGTTCTCTCTCATAGTGTCTGAAAGTCTGTCAACTTGTGGAGATCATATCTCACTCATTTCTCCATCAAATTCAAAGCTCTATAGCTTGTTGGAACCAGCTCAAAGTTGTCTGCATGCTACCACAAATTTGAAGGATTTCTATTCAGCCATTTCAGAGAAACATCTGTCGAAGTGATCACTGGTCGAAGTCTGCAAAAGTCCTAAAATATCAAGGGTAAAGGTTTACTTGCTAAATTGATTTCTCTAAGCATAGTTAATCTTTTTAAGTCAATCCACTTGGAATAGTTGGCTTGCTAAGCTAATTAGATAGCCCTAAAAGGAATTGTTGCAATTCCTACTGTGTTGGTCATACAGAGCAAAAGATACAGTAGGTGTATAGTAAAAAATAGAAGGTTTTCTTAAAGACTTGAAATTCAAAGTTATCTGTTTTGATTCATTCTTTTCACACATCATTTCCAAAGTACATAGCCCATTTTATGGTGTCATTGGTTAGCTAAGAAGGTCCACTTATCAACTCTGAAGCATCGAAGGGCTGGTACAAAGCAAGATTTGGCAGCACCTACTCAGTCTCTTGAAGTGTTCATCCATCATTACCAACATCTATCTATCTATCTACATATCTATCTATCTATCTATCTACCTATCTATCTATCTATCTATCTATCTATCTATCTATTTATCTATCTACCTACCTATCTCTCTATCTATCTATCTATCTATCTATCTATCTATCTATCTATCTATCTATCTATCTATCTATCTATCTATCTATCTATCTATCTATCTATCTATCTATCTATCTATCTATCTATCTATCTATGTATCTATCTATCTATCTATCTATCTATCTATCTATCTATCTATCTATCTATCTATCTATCTATCTATCTATCTATCTATCTATCTATCTATCTATCTATCTATCTATCTATCTATCTATCTATCTATCTATCTATCTATCTATCTATCTATCTATCTATCTATCTATCTATCTATCTATCTATCTATCTATCTATCTATCTATCTATCTATCTATCTATCTATCTATCTATCTATCTATCTATCTATCTATCTATCTATCTATCTATCTATCTATCTATCTATCTATCTATCTATCTATCTATCTATCTATCTATCTATCTATCTATCTATCTATCTATCTATCTATCTATCTATCTATCTATCTATCTATCTATCTATCTATCTATCTATCTATCTATCTATCTATCTATCTATCTATCTATCTATCTATCTATCTATCTATCTATCTATCTATCTATCTATCTATCTATCTATCTATCTATCTATCTATCTATCTATCTATCTATCTATCTATCTATCTATCTATCTATCTATCTATCTATCTATCTATCTATCTATCTATCTATCTATCTATCTATCTATCTATCTATCTATCTATCTATCTATCTATCTATCTATCTATCTATCTATCTATCTATCTATCTATCTATCTATCTATCTATCTATCTATCTATCTATCTATCTATCTATCTATCTATCTATCTATCTATCTATCTATCTATCTATCTATCTATCTGTCTATCTATCTTTCTGTTTGTCTGTTTGTTTGTCTGTCTATCTGTTTGTCTGTCAGTCTATCTATCTATCTATCTATCTATCTATCTATCTATCTATCTATCTATCTATCTATCTATCTATCTATCTATCTATCTATCTATCTATCTATCTATCTATCTATCTATCTATCTATCTTGGGATTCTTGTTGATTCAACCAAGGAACCCAACAATGAGTAAAGGAAGAGATGCTCCTTTACCCATCCAAAGTAATTTATCTCTTAAGAATATAAGTAAGGAATCGATCACAAATCCTCAGCGTACTTCTCTAAGGCCCAGTTTTCTTTCATTTGCAAAAGACTTCAAACCACCATAGGTTTTAGGGGAAGACAAACATAGAAAAAAAGATGCTGTCTTGACCTTTTTGGAGATATGGAAAGAGATAAATCAATTGGAAAACACCCTTGAAGCTTACCAAGTTTTAGAGACTAGCTTTTCCCTTGGGCCAAAAGCCTACAAATGGTGGATGAGCTTAAAGGAAGCCTAGAGGATTGCTGAGACTTGGAATCAATTAGAAGAACTTTGCAAAAAAGAGTTGTTAGTGGAGAATGAGGACGAATGTAACTAGGAAGATTGGGACAAGATCCTTCATTGAGGATGCCCCCCCTCCTTTTAAACTTCTCATTATCAATTCTCAAAGTTTAAAATTTAGATGACTTCCATAAGGTTAGAGGTTTTATATGTGGCCTCAATAAGCAAGTTAAACATGAAGTGAAGAGAAGTGCCCCTAAAAGTTTGGAGGATGCCATAAAGTAAGCACAGACTATAAAGATCATGTTGAGAATGGGGCACAACCACTTCATATTATTAGGGAAAATAAAAATTTTAAATGAAATAAGTGAAAAATAGGCACTTTCAAAAGAGAAGGCTTCAAGACTCCTCGATTTTCACAATGAAGGCTTGGCCCTAAAGTCTAAGAGAAACCAAAGAATGAAAATGTTTGATTCAAGTGCTTAAAGCCAAGACATTTAGACAAAACTACACTCCAATGGGGCAAGAGAAATCCATGTGTGAACAAAAAGGGAAGGAGAAGGTATGAGTCCACTTGGTCCAGACTTCAAAATTGAAAAAAATACATTTTGGAAAAAAGTGGAAATTTTGCACAAAGATTACATGCATCAATGTTGTTTGTGTGATTCTATGTCAGTTCAAAATCAATTTGGACCGCATTACTTAGTCAAAATTTATGCTGACATAAGAGAGGAAAGGGTCAGAGTCATGATAGATGACTCGGGCACCCATAATTTGCTGAACCACTCACTTGTGAAGATATTAAGGTTGCCCCAGCACGAATTTCCACATCAGTATAAAGTGTCCATGATGCAAGGATAAGACAAGAAACCCTAGGACACTATAATCTGTGATCTTGAAAGTGATTTCCAAGGATATAAAGATAAACTTGATTTCTAGATCATGCATATGGAAAGAACTGATGTGGTATTGGGTAGGGAGTGGCTTTGAGGTCTAGGTAGATCACTTTAAAGGAGCTACCTCTTAAATACTTTGGAATTTGAAAGGAATGGAGTCTATTACTTGATTCAAGGGGAACATGATGTGTCGAGTACCCGTTTGTTCTCAATGAAACTAAAAAACTTGTAAATAGTCAGAAAGTGGAAGTATATATTGAGATTTTCTTCTAGAAGAACTTCCCCATGGCTTACCTCCTTCTCGTGGGCAAGACGATCTTGCTCTAGACTTTCTCTCAAAACTAAGCATATATGTCAACCAGGTATTGACTCCTATATTCCCAACAAGCAGATTCTTTTGGCTAACAAAAAAGATGGTTCACTAAGATTATGTATTGATTATCAAGCTTTGAACAAAGTTACCATAAAGAAAAAATATCCAATGCATCAAATTGATGATCTGTTTGATCAAATAAAAAGAGCTAATGTATTTTCAAAGCTTGATATTCATCAAGGATATCAGCAAATTAGAATTAAACCTAAGTTGTTCCAAAAATAACTTTTAGAACAAAATAAGGGATTTTTTTAGTCATGCCACTACATTCATGACTTTGATGAATACAATCCTAAGCCCTTACTGATGTATAAAACATCACAAGAACCAAGCTAATATGATATTTTATCCTTTTTTATCTACATATGTTGAGCCCATAAAAGTCATATTGGTCAAAGTCAACAGAAGTCAAAGTCAAAAGGTCAAAGTCAACTGGTCAAAGTCAACAAGGTCAAGGTCAAAGTCAACAGGTGCAAAGTCAAAGTGCTAAAGTGCAGGTGTCAAAGTGCACAGGTAGTGCACAATTAATTGTCCACAAAGGGTAAATTGGAGAAAGTGGGTTGCAGGTTGCAGAGGTATTTTCTCTAATTTCCCTAAGGTTCAAAGTGTTTTTTAAAGTGTTTTGGAAAGTTCAGGTGAACCCTCTCTTATGTGAAAAAGTGAAGACTTAAAAGGAAATGTGAAGGTATGTGAAGCCGCAGTGTACGCACAGGGGAAAGTATGGCCTCCCAATTAAAATTTTGGGTTTGTCTAAAGTCACTACAGGACAAAACAGTGAGTCGTTGGCTGCCACTTGTGAAGACAATCTTGGGACATCAAAGTGAGCACCAAGATACTATTGCAGTTAGGAGCGTACGTGATCGACACACTCAAATCAAGGCAAGGACTAGTCTTGGACAATCCTAGAGTAAGCAAGAGTGAGCATAGTCTAAGTGGAGCAAGAGAGAGAAGTGCAAGAGTCACCAGTGTGCAACGCAGAGAAGTGGAAGTGAAGGAGTGCATGGAGAGTGACTAAGGGATTGTGCATAGAGTGCTAAGCTAGTCCCCCAAGGATGTCAAGATCTCCTTGCAGTGTGCGCGTGCCGACAGAAGGTATTCATTCCTCCCCCTTAGTGGAAGCTTGGTGCAAGGTGTGCACAAGGGTAAGCTTGAAGTAGGTGGAGGTCTGGTGCAGAGGAGGTCGGTAGCAAGAAGACTTTGGGTATTTGGTAATTTGTAATTGAGCACTCTGTGGGATTTTGTACAGAAGTGTTGGCTTGTATTGTGCTTCAACATTGTAATTGTCTAAGTGTAATTAATCGGCAGAGGCTTCCAAGGTGTATTTTCTCTTCTTGTCTTTTCCTTTTCTCCTACAAACCCTCAAACTCCTTCTTTTCCAAGAATCCCCCAACAAAATTTGGCACGCACGGTGGGACTTCCAAGGAGATTTGAGCATAGGAGAAGATATATTGCAGTTGGAGAAGCAATATTCAAGTGTTGACAATACCACTTCAGTGGACTAAGAGGTACATATTCTATCAATTATCTCATATTAAGAGGACTATGAACAGCCCATGACCGTAACCTGGTCCCAAACATTGAGGGTCACCTGCAAGCAAACAAGGAAGGCTGTTAGAAGGTCCTCTAGTCCACTTTCATCAACTTCATCAGTAAAGAGCATGGCAGGACAGGTAGACTCGGAAACCTTACTCTCAAGATTAAATATAAAGTTTCCTTCTTTCAAAGGCCTAGCTCAAGAGGATCCAGATGAAAACATTAGAAGGTTTTTAGTACTATGTAAGACTAGAGGCTTAATGGGCAGGGAGGATGCCTTTGTGATACTTTTCCCTGCTGCATTAGAAGGATAAGCAGATAAGTGGTTCAGCCAATTTGCTGAAAACCATTTTACAACTTGGGATTTGATGAAAGATGCATTTAAAAATCAATTCCAGCACGACAACACTGCGGAGATCATCATAGAAGAACTAGAAAATTTGAGATTGGGTCGAGGAGAAAAGTTCCCAGAGTTTGTGACTAGGGCCAAAGCACTAATGGCTAAATTGCTAGATCCACCACATGATTTGTTTGTTAAGAAATGGTTAGCTAAGCCCCTACTAGTGGCCACCCAATGCAAAATAAAGGAATTAGTGTTACCTACAGCCTCCATAGAGGAGTTCATCAACACAGCTACACACCTGGAGCAGATAAGGGACGAATATGGAGCAACTTCTTCCCAACCAACATATGGTACAGAAATGGAGGATCCAGTGATCCAGCTAAGGAAGGAGCTGGAGGGCTTAAAAAGAAATAAGCCCTACAAAGAGGAGGAGAATGATGTTGCTCAGTTGAGAAAGGAGATTGAAGCACTAAAGCTCCAAAAGGAGGAGGAGGCCCAAGGAGAGGAATTGGCTCAGCTGCGACAGGAGCTACAGGAACTCAAAGGGGGTGGCATCAAGAGTGGACTTTGGTGTTCCATGTGCAGTAAGCAAGGTCACATAGTAAGTGAATGTCCTCTGTTAAGTGTGACTTGCCAATTATGCAGGAAAGTTGGTCATGAGGCCCATGAATGCCAATCAAGGGGAATGCCTGCAACGACATACTAGACACAAGGAGGATCCCTACCACCCACAAATGTGATGGCTGTTGCACCGAATCAAGGTAACAATTATAATCTTAGATAGAGGAATAACTTTGGAAATGGGCGTAGGAGGCCAATCATCTGTTTTAGATGTGGAGAATGCCGGCACTATCAAAGTAGGTACACCCTACCAGAAAATGCCCCTCCTTGCAATAACTGCCCTGAGGCCAGAGACCATTTTACAAATTGTTGTCCTAAGAATCAAGCCTCTTCATCCGGGCCCCATATTCAAATGATTTATGTGCACAAAGAAGAAATGTGTGATCAAGTCAATGAGCCATCACCATCTACCAAGGTGGTGCAGTTAGAAGAAATAGAATCATTGACTGTGCAGACAAGAAGCAATTGGAAGGTTCAAGCAGACATAGGTCAAGGATCAAAGATTAAGGAATGGAATCAAGACAGAGAACCATCTGAAGATAAAGCCACCACAGGTGCAGATACAAGGCAAAAAGGAGATCTCATATGTACCAGTGATGCCATTGGGCATGCCTTCAATAGGGCTCATGAGGAGTTTGATAAGTCAACTTAAGCCCATGCTCTCAAGGAATCAGAGGCTCAAAACTACTCAAGTCCATGAAAAAGGAGGTTAGTATTTTTTATTTAATAAAGATGGATGGGAAATTCAGGTCAGAGTTATTCCAAATAATTGATGAAGCTTCCCCTACAAGTTTGGTGGCAAAGACTGTTGTTTTACATAAAGGAAAAATTGTAGGGGAAGCACCCCTTACAGATTATAAAAGTCCTCGGCTGACAATATCTATCAAAGGTCATGACTTTCAAGGAGTTATTGTGGATGGTTGTTCTGGCATTAACTTGATGCCTGAACATACAATGGAAAAGATTGGACTCCACCCTTCAAGGCTTGCAAATTTCACAGTTACTTTGGCAGATCAGAGCAAAGTAAGGCCCTTGGGAGTGATCCCAAAAGTTCCACTTGAAGTACAAGGTAATCTATTCATTCTGGATTTTGTGGTTTTAAGATTGCCCTAGGTTGAAGGAGGATTTCCCCTCTTAATTGGAAGACCATGGTTGAGGCATGCAAGTGTCATTCATGATTGGGGCAAGGACACTATGTGGGTACAAAAGAATGGGCAAGAGCTGACACAGATTCATTTAGAAGAGGGCCCAGATAATCAAGGAAACACCAGCATGATGCAAACAGTTGGCATATGCATGGAACTAGAATCGGAGGATCAACCCCAAATAGATTTTGAGGAAGAAGAGGATATCCTAAATTGGCTCCAAGCAGGCAACTCTTCCTCTTGTTTTGGAATTTTTCTTAATAATTCTTGCACGACTGAAGGTTATGATGAAGATGAGGAGAAAGTCCAGGTTGATGGGTTGGGAGAGCCCATCACAGACCATAGAAGGGGCAGGAAGACACCCCTCAAATACAACTTGGAGGAGGATATGACAACCACAGATAAGGAAGTTACTAAAGCTAAAGGCAAGGTAAAAGATTCTAGTGAAGAGTGTTCTTTACCGATTCAAGAAATCCCTGCAGGATGGATGCAAGACAAGGAGGAACACATTGAAATCCAAAATACACCTGCTTATGAAGCAATGCACAAAAAGCTAGTGGAAGAAGACAAGGGGGGAGATGAGCAGGAAGATAATATGGTAGAGAGAAATCCTATCAAAGAAATACAATTACGCACTCAAGACAATAATCGGCCAGTTTTGGTGGCCACTTGGTTGTGAAGCCACCCAGGGCTCCTTGAAAAGGTAAAATCATTCTTGACACATTATATAGATGTTTTTGCCTGGCATTATAAAGACTTAGAAAGTGTGCCTGCAACTTATGGAGAGCATAGAATCCCTCTGGTTGATGGAGCCAAACCCATAAGAGGGAAGAGTTATAGACTTAACCCAAAATATGCTGAAGGTGTCTATGTGGAAATACAGAAGATGGAGGATGCAGGAATCATCATTCCTGTGGAACACTCAGAGTGGCTCTCACCTATGGTTATAGTACCAAAGAAGAATACTAATAAAATCAGAATTTGTGTTGACTTTAGAGCACTCAACAAGGTGACCATTCCAGATGGTTTCCCAATGCCTTTTGCAGAGCAGGTCATTGAAGAAGTGGCTGGACATGCATTATATAGCTTTATGGATGGATTTAGTGGCTATAATCAAATATCAATACACCCAGAGGATCGTGAAAAGACTGCTTTTATCACACCTTGGGGAACATATGTGTATGTAAAAATGCCATTTGGGCTCAAAAATGCTCCAGCCACCTTTAACAGAACTGTCAATCTCATTTTTGGCCCCCTATTGCTGGAATCACGTAGAATCTTCATGGATGACTTCTCTGCGTTTTCAGGTTCTCACAAGGAAACTCCTTTAGATTGTTTGGACCATCACTTGAGACAGCTGCAAAATGTTTTCAAGAGATGCAGGGAGACTAAGCTAAAGCTCAATCCAAACAAATGTCATTTCCTTCTGACAGAAGGAACTCTCTTAGGACATGTGGTGTCGGCTAAAGGTATGGCCCCAGATCCTGACAAAATCATTTCTATATTAAAGTTGCCTAAACCTAAATCTCCTAAAGAGATTCAGAGTTTCTTGGGGCATACTGGATACCACAGAAGGTTTATAAAAATGTATGCAGAGATAGCCAGGCCACTGGCTAGACTTACAGGTAAAGAAGTGCCCTTCAAATGGGAAGAGGACGAAGAGAAGGCTTATCAGACATTAAGGTCTAAATTGGTGGTTGCACCAATCCTTATCACTCCAGATTGGTCAAAAATTTTTCATGTGCATGTGGATGCCAGTGCATATGTAGTAGGTAACGTATTGACTCAACATAGTGAAGAATTCAAACTTGACAGGCCTATTCAGTATGCTAGTAGAATCTTGACTAAAGCTAAAAAGAATTATAGCACAACTGAAAGGGAAGCTCTAGCAATGGTTTTTGCAGTACAAAAATTTCGTCATTATTTGCTAGGTGTGAAGTTTGTCATCATCACTGATCATCAACCACTCAGGTATTTACTGTGACTAAGGGATTGTGCATAGAGTGCTAAGCTAGTCCCCCAAGGATCTCAAGGTCTCCTTGCAGTGTGCGAGTGCCGACAGAAGGTATTCATTCCTCCCCCTTAGTGGAAGCTTGGTGCAAGGTGTGCACAAGGGTAAGCTTGAAGCAGGTGGAGGTCTGGTGCAGAGGAGGTCGGCAGCAAAAAGAATTTGGGTATTTGGTAATTTGTAATTGAGCACTCTGTGGGATTTTGCACAGAAGTGTTGGCTGTATTGTGCTTCAACATTGTAATTGTCTTAGTGTAATTAATCGGCAGAGGCTTCCAGGGTGTATTTTCTCTTCTTGTCTTTTCCTTTTCTCCTACAAACCCTCAAACTCCTTCTTGTCAAAGAATCCCCCAACAACATATATAGTAATAATTAATGGAGAGTGTTAATCTCCAAAAGAACAAGCTACTCTTGTAGTTAGAGCACCTCTATAACAAGAATACTCAAACCTTCACCAATTTTAGAGGATCCATGATCAATTATAAAGATTTTGAAAAATCTGTGAAGGAGATGACCACACAGAAATTCTTCTGCACATATCTCTCACATTAACTTATCAATTGTGTAAAGTTTTTTATGAAACTTTGCACAAGGTTTTGCCTACACTTTATGCACCTTCTCCAAGTTGAATCACTCCAAAAGATTCAGTATATCTTGAGAAATGATCTCAACAAGTTACCTATGTCTAAAACTGCTCTTTTGAGAAGTCGATTTAGACACCTATAACTTTTAACACTTGATTCTCTCAATCTAGAACCCGTTTATGAAAATGCTTTTAGCCACAAATAGCTTACCATCCAACTTAAAGATTCAGTGCTTGCTTGCTCAAAACGTTTCACTGTGGAAGGAGAACTGACCAAAACATTAACATCAAATTTTGTGCCTATTTCACGAACCAGTGAACACTTCTTCACATATGAATGTTCCTACACATAATTCTCACAGCTTGTTTACAACTAGGCTCTCAAACTTTAACCATAGACACACTAACTATGAACTTAGACATCTACAAAAGGATTCTTGAAATGATCAAGCACAGAAGGAGAATGCACAGAAACATCGGGCGCAATTTTCTTTTATTCCTGAAGGAATATACAATTGAGTGATGAGAGAGACTCAACTCACTTCTAAGATGTCTAATGACTCATAGTCCTCTTGATTTCTCTATCCACATGCTCTCTCATATTTTCCCCGAATGTTTACTTGTATATATAGGCAAATATTTACAATATCATGACTATACAAAAGTATAAGTGAACTATCTCTGAATTAATGTACATATGTGTACACATTTTCATCTTCTGAATATGCACTTCCTCCATGCTTCATAACTTGAACTTTTCTTCAGTCCTTGACTTCCAAACCTTCATTAAAACTTCAATTGTTGATTGCTCTGCACCAACAACTCCCCCTCAATCATCAATTGAGGTTTTCTCTATCTTCTTTATACCTTCCATGTCTTTGAATCTTTGTAGCTTTGGTCCATCCAAGCTTTTGGTTAGCATATCAGCTATCTGATCTTTTGTTGAAGTATGTATGTCTTCAATCTCTTTATCCATCACCTTCTCTCTAAGAAAGTGATATTGAATCTCAATGTGTTTAGTCTTGGCATGAAACACATGATTAGAAGCTAAATACAATGAACTCATGTTATCTCCATGAATAGTGGGTGTACTCTGAGTGATGTCAAAACTCTTCATCAGAGTCTTAAGCCATATTACTTCCTTTGCAGCTTCAACCATCCCTTTGTATTGTGCTTCTGTAGATGATAAAGCAACTGTGTGTTGCTTCTTTGAACACCAAGAAATTAACTTATCTCCCACATAGCACAAGTATCCATAAGTTGATCTCCTATCATCAAGATTACCTGCCCAATTTGCATCACTATATATCTTGATGTTTATATCTGATGTAAAACCATAATACAAACCCTCTTTGAGTGTACCCTTAATATACCTCAACACTCTTTGTCCTGCAATCCAATGTTCTTTCCTAGGTCAATGCATGAATTGAGACAAAACTCCAACTGCATATGACAAATCAGGCCTAGTTAATGTAGCATATATCAGACTACCAACCAAACTCTGATATAGTTTCATATCCTCAAACTCTTCACCTCCATATCTGCTCAATTTGTGATTCACCTCCATTGGGGTAGGTACTACCCTGCAATCATTCATCTTAAACTTGATCAACAAGTTTCTCAAATACCTTTCTTGAGTCACATACACTCCATGTTGAGTGTATGAAAACTCCATGCCTAAGAAATATGACAAGTCTCCCAAATCACTGATCTTGAATTCTTTCTCCATTTGCTTCTTTAGGTTTTGAATGCCTTTCTCATCTGTACCTGTAAGAATTATATCATCAACATATATGCAAATGTATATGAACCCATCATCACTTGCTTTGACAAGCAAGCTACTATCTGCTTTAGATACTTGAAATCCAAGTTCCTTTAAGAACTTCACAAGTCTATAATTCCATGCCCTTGGGGCCTGCTTCAAACCATACAAAGCTCTCTTGAGCTTGCACACATGATCTGGATACCTTCCATCTCTAAATCCTTGGGGTTGCTCCATGAAAACATCATCTGAAATATAACCATTCAAAAAATCATTCTTCACATCTAATTGACATAATTTCCAACCTTTACATGTAGCAATGGCTATGAGTGTCCTGATGGTTGTCATCTTTGCCACAGGACTATATGTTTCATCATAATCAATACCATATGTCTGAGCAAACCCTTTCACAACTAGTCTAGGTTTATACCTAGACACACTTCCATCTGCAAATCTCTTTGTCTTGTAGACCCATTTGCATCCAATGATCTTCTGGCTATTTGGTTTAGGAACCAACTCCCATGTCTGATTCTCCATCAATGCATCATATTCTTCCTGCATAGCTTTCTCCCAATTTTCCTTACCTTTTTCCTCTTCATATGTAGAAGGGTCTTCATCTGCCTTTATCATATAAGCATAATCTTTGGTAGCCAAAAAAGAAGTGTCATAGCTATACCTTATAGGTTGCCACTTGTGTCTTGATGACCTTCTAAGTTCTCCACTCCTTGAGGTTTCTGGTTCATCACACTCAGGATCAAATCTTGGCATTTCTTCAACTTCAACCTATACTTCATTATTCTCCTCTTCATCAAATATCTGAACCTTTGATTTACCTTTCTTTTGGTTCACAACTGCTTCATAACCTGCATTAATATTGATTGTACATGCATACAAAGTACCTTGCTCATCAAATGTAACATCCTTTGATACAAGGAATTGTTTTGTGGATGGACTCCACAACCTATATCCCATCTGCTTATCATCATAACCAATGAATACATACTTTTCAGCCTTAGGTTCCTATTTGTGCCTTAATTGGGATGGCACATATGCATATGCCAAACATCCAAATACTTTGCAATGATCTAGAGTAGGTCTATTACCCCACCATGCCTCATATGTTGTCATACCCTACAAAGCTTTACATGGTAACCTATTAACCAAATACGTAGTTGTATTTACAGCCTCAGCCCACAAATAATTAGGGCAATTTTTCTCCTTCATCATTGACCTTGCAAACTCAACAAGAGTTCTATTTCTTCTCTCTGCTACACCATTTTGTTGAGGAGAGTACCTGCAAGTAATTTCCCTTTTTATACCTGCATTCCACAAATAATCACTGAACTCATTAGAGAAATACTCTCTCCCTCCATCTGACCTTAGTCTCTTCAATTTATGACCTGTAGTTCTCTCTGCATACACATGATAATGTTTGAATGTATTGAATACCTCTGACTTATCTTTGATCACATAGATAGTGATCCATCTGGTGGCATCATCAACATAAATCACATAATACCTTCAACCATTGATACTAAAATCTTTTGATGGTCCCCAAACATCTGTGTGTACCAATTCAAGCTTTTCTGAATACATAAAGCCATGCTTGGAATAAGATTGCTTATGAGCCTTACCTAATTGACATGCTTCACATCTGTATGTCATATGTTTGATGGAGAGTGTTAATCTCCAACAGAACAAGCTATCCTTGATGTTAGACCACTTCTATATCAAGAATAACTTTAAACTCCAAACAATTTTGGAAGACAATCACCAAACTATCAAAAAATTAGCTAACTATGAAGAAAGTCATTTCATAGAAAAGTCTGCTGCACATTAATCACTCATTGATTAATCATTTGTACAAAGTTTCTGATGAAACTTTGTAGGATGTGTGGCCTAGCATTTGCGCACCTCCTCCAAGTTAGAACACTTCAAACGCTTCAGTAGATTATGACAAATGGTTCAAACAATCTACCTATGTTTGAAACTGCCTTCCTATAGAGTTGACTTTGACACCTCCAACTTCTAACACATAGTTCTCCCAATCTAAAACCCGTTTAAGCAAATGCTTTTAGCCATAGATGGCTTACCTTCCAACTTAAATTTTTACTCCTCATTTGTGTAAAACTTTACATTTGCAGTGAGAACTGATCATTTCTTTGACCATCGAATCTGCACCTGTTTCAGAAGACACTCAGTACTTTCTCACACATAGATGTTCCTACACAAAATTCTCTCAGCCTGTTTGCAATTGGACTCTCAAACTTTAACCACAGATATATTAACTATGAACTTAGATGTGTACAAAAGGATTTCTGATAAAATCAAACACAGAAGGAGAACTAGAGGAAAGTTCGATGCGCAATTCTCTGAACATTCTTTCTATTCAATTCTTCATACATCTGATGGATGATACATCCAATACACATCATGTGTTCATCTATGCTTCATCTCACTCTCCTCTTATGAACATATACATGTATCTATATATACATATGATTATTGATTCGTCATTACTTCAAGTATATTGAAGTATTTACAAAGCTAATGTACATATGTTTTAAAGAACTTTACTATATGAATCTTCTCTTTACTCCATGAAGTTGGACTCCAATCTTTTCTTCATTTCTTCACTTCTAGGCTTTTTATAATCACCAATTGTTGATTGTCCTGCACCAACAGCTCCCCCTCAATCATCAATTGTGATTACCTGCATCTTCTTTATTCCTGCCATATCTTTAAACCTCTGCAACTTTGGTCCATCCAAGCTTTTTGTCATCATATCTGCAAGTTGATCTTTTGTAGGAGTATGCATAACTTCTATTTCTTTATCAACAACCTTCTCTCTCAGAAAATGATATTGAATCTCAATATGTTTAGTTCTAGCATGGAACATAGGATTTGCTGCCAAATATAAAGAACTCATATTGTCTCCACAAATGATAGGAGTACTTTGAACAATATCAAAACTCTTCATAAGAGTCTTTAACCATATTACTTCCTTTGCAGCTTCTACCATACCTTTGTATTCTGCTTCTGTAGATGATAAAGCAACTGTATGTTGCTTCTTGGAGCACCATGAAATTAACTTATCTCCCACATAACATAAGTATCCATGTGTTGATCTTCTATCATCAAACTTACCTGCCCAATCTGCATCACTATATATTTTGACTCTTGTATCTGAAGTAAATCCATAGTACAATCCTTCTTTAAGTGTGCCCTTGATGTACCTAAGTACTCTTTGTCCTGCAATCCAATGTTCCTTTCTAGGACAATGCATGAATTGAGATAGAACTCCAACTGCATATGATAAGTCAGGTCTTGTTAATGTAGCATAAGTCAAGCTACCCACGAAACTCTGATAGAGCTTCATATCTTTGAATTCCTCTCCTCCATATCTAGTCAATCTATGATTCACTTCCATTGGAGTTGGTGCTATCCTGCAATCTTCCATTTTAAATTTGGTTAGAAAATTTTTTAGATACCTTTCTTGAGTTACATATACTCCATGCCGAGTATATGAAATCTCTATTCCCAAAAAGAATGACAAATTTCCCAAATCACTGATTTTGAATTCTTTCTCCATCTGCTTCTTAATCATGTGTATACCTTTGTCATCTGTTCCTGTAAGTATTATGTCATCAACATAAATACAAACATAAATAAATCCATCCTCACTTGCTTTGACCAACAAGCTACTATCTGCCTTTGAAGCTTGAAATCCAAGTTCCTTCAAGAACTTTACAAGACTATAATTCCATGCCCTTGGGGCCTGCTTCAACCCATACAAAGCTCTCTTGAGCTTACACACATGATCTGGATACACTTGATCTTTGAAACCATCTGGTTGTTCCATGTAGACTTCATCTGAAATAAAATCATTCAAAAATGCATTCACATCTAATTGAGATAATTTCCAACCTTTGCAAGCAGCAATTGCTGTGAGAGTCCTTATGGTTGTCATTTTTGCAATAGAACTATAAGTTTCATCATAGTCCACACCATATTTCTGTGCATACCCCTTTACAACAAGCCTGGCTTTGTACCTAGATATACTTCCATCTGCAAACCTTTTGGTTTTGTAGACCCATTTACATCCAATGATCTTCTGACTATTTGGTTTAGGAACCAAATCCCAAGTTTCATTTTCCATCAATGCATCATACTCCTCTTGCATAGCTTTTTTCCAATTCTTCTTTCCTTTGGCTTCATCATATGTGGATGGATCTTCATCTGCTTTTAACATGTAAGCATAATCTTTAGTAGTCAAGAATGAAGTATCATAGCTATACCTTGTAGGCTTCCATTTGTGCCTAGATGACCTTCTGACTTCTCCACTTCTTGAAGTTTCTGGTTCATCACATTCTGGATCAAACCTTGGCACTTCTTCAACTTCAACCTGTACTTCATTGTTCTCATCTTCATCAAATATCTAAACTTTTGATTTACCTTTCTTTTGATTCACAACTTCTTCAACATCTGCATGAACATTAAGTGTACCTACATACCAATTACCTTGCTCATCAAATGTAACATCCTTGGACACAAGGAATTGCTTTGTGGATGGACTCCACAACCTATAACCCATCTGCTTGTCATCATAACCAATGAATACATACTTCTCTGCTTTAGGTTCCAATTTATGCCTCAATTGTGATGGCACATATGCATATGCCAAGCATCCAAATATTTTACAATGATCCAAGGTAGGTCTCTTATCCCACCAAGCTTCATATGGTGTCATACCCTGCAAGGCTTTACATGGTAACCTATTGACCAAATATGTGGTTGTGTTCACAGCCTGAGCCCACAAATAATTAGGGAAATTTTTCTCCTTCATCATTGACCTTGCAAACTCAACAAGAGTTCTGTTTTTTCTTTCTGCTACCCCATTTTGTTGAGGAGAGTACTTGCAAGTAACCTCTCTCTTTATACCTGCATTCCACAAATAATCACTAAACTCATTAGGGAAATACTCTCCCCCTCCATCTAACCTTAGTCTCTTCAACTTTTGACCTGCAACACTTCTGACTTGTCTTTGATCACATAGATTGTAATCCATCTGGTAGCATCATCAACATATATGACATAATATCTTGAACCATTTATACTAAAGTCCTTTGAAGGACACCACACATCTGTATGTACCATTCAAGTCTTTTTGAATACATAAAACCATGATTATTATATGATTGCTTATGAGCCTTACCTAACTGACATGCTTTACATTTGTATGTCATGTGTTGACCTGCAACATTAGGCAATCCAAGCACTGAACCATTGTTAACCATTTCTTTGATACCTCTTTCATTAAAATGTCCAAGTCTTGTATGCCAAAGATCCAATTCAGACACTTTTTGCTCTCCATATGTAAACATAGCATGTCCAACATTACCTTGTATCTTTAATGTGAAGAGCCTTCCTTCCTTCTTTCCTGTAAGAATTTGTTTATACCCTTGACTAGGGTCTTCAACATAAACTCCATCATTATTGAACCTTACCTCATATCCTTTTTTCACAATTTTTCCTACACTGACCAAGTTCTTTGGAATTGTAGGAACATATAGAACCTTACTCAAGATAGTACTTCCATCTTTGGCTTTAACTGAACCAATTGACTTTACTTTGTGCTTTGTATTGTCACATGTTTGAACTGTGTGATTGATTGCCTTATGATCTAAATCAGTAATCAGAGCAATATTTCCACTCAGATGATTGCTACATCCTGAGTCAATATAAAATACTCTCATATCTTCATGTGAGGCTTCACATGTTGATATTGATTGTGAAGCCTTCTTCTTGAAGGTAGTAAATTCTGCCCATAATGAAGCTTTCCTTGATTTGGTTGTATTCTGGAAATGCTCTTCCAAATCATTCCGAATGTCACTTGCACTTTCAAGTCCTCTGATATGAGGAAGCAAATAATCATTCACTGCCATGTAGATTATGCTCCTTGCTTGAGCATCCTTCTTCATCCAAACCTTTATATCTGCAAGCTCCTCCCTAGTTGGAACACTAGGATCTTTGAACTCTAGCTTTTCTTCCTCTCCTGTGATGTATCCCATCAGATCTTTGCTCATAAGATGATCTTCCATTCTCATAGACCAAGCTGGATAGTTCTCTCTATCCAACTTCTCAATTTGGAGACTATCTCCCATCCTTTCTTCACCTGTACTATCAAATCTTTAATCCTTATAAGGAATGAATGTACCCTAGCTTCGAATGTTGCTTCTTCTGATCCTTTTGATAACCTTTATGTGTCTTCCTTCAGTCTTTCTTCCACACTTTATCCTTTTGAACCTTCAAGATGTGAAATTTGCAGCAGTCGGGGTCTTCCTTTCCTCAATTTTGATTCTTCCTACTCCGATACCACTGATGGAGAGTGTTAATGTCCAAAAGAACAAGCTATCCTTGATGTTAGACCACTTCTATATAATGAATAACTTTAAACTCCAACCAATTTTGGAAGACAATCACCAAACTATCAAAAAATTAGCTAATTGTGAAGAAAGTCATTTCACAGAAAAGTCTGTTGCACATTAATCACTCATTGATTAATCATTTGTATAAAATTTTTGATGAAACTTTGTAGGATGTGTCAGCTAGAATTTGCACACGTGCTTCAAGTTAAAACACTTCAAAATCTTCAATAGATTATGAGAAATGCTTCAAACAATCTACCTATGTCTGAAACTGCCTTCTTGTAGAGTTGACTTTGACACCTGCAACTTCTAACACATAGTTCTCCCAATCTAAAACCCGTTTAAGAAAATGCTTTTAGCCATAGATGGCTTACCTTCCAAATTAAATTTTGACTCCTCATTTACGTAAAACTCTACAATGTGCACTGAGAACTGATCATTTCTTTGACCATCGAATCTGCACCTGTTTCAGAAGACACTCAGTACTTTCTCACACATAGATGTTCCTACACAAAATTCTCTCAGCCTGTTTGCCATTGGACTCTCAAACTTTAACCATAGATAGATTGACTATGAACTTAGATGTGTACAAAAGGATTTCTGATAAAATCAAACACAGAAGGAGAACTAGAGGAAAGATCGATCTGCAATTCTCTGAACATTCTTTCTATTCAATTCTTCATACATCTGATGGATGATACATCCAATACACATCATCTATTCATCTACGCTTCATCTCACTCTCCTCTTACGACCATCTACACGTATCTATATATACATATGAGTATTGATTCGTCATTACTTCAAGTATATTGAAGTATTTACAAAGCTAATGTACATATGTTTTAAAGAACTTTACTATCTGAATCTTCTCTTTACTCCATGAAGTTGGACTCTATTAAAAGGGGACTTCTGTCACGTCCACTTTTAATCTCTTCGGGTTCTTGTGGATGGTAGGGGTTTGACAATGCAGAGGCCCTTTATCTGATTTTCCCAACTCAACTATCAAATTAAGCAGTACGCTACTGTCTAGTATAACGTCTTTTACATCGTATTACTGTTCGTATTTCGGTTATTCCTTACACAGTCTTTAACACATAAATTAATGATCACCGTCGCTTAGACTGATTAACGTCAACATAACATTACTGTGTTATCGGAAATTAATGTAACTCAACAAAGACAGAGTAATAGTACTCAGAATATCTGAAATCTGCACTACGGTGTCTCCACAAGATTGCAAATCGCCCAGATAGAGAGTCTGGCGATCCCGTTTCTCTACCACCGGAGAGCCCCATAATGTCTCTTCATTAGTCGGTAAAAAGTTACATCACTTCGCTACACCCTTTCGGTGTGTGCGGTATATAAAAATATTTAAGTTACATTGTG
Organism: Ceratopteris richardii; assembly: GCA_020310875.1. Classification (NCBI taxonomy): domain Eukaryota; kingdom Viridiplantae; phylum Streptophyta; class Polypodiopsida; order Polypodiales; family Pteridaceae; genus Ceratopteris; species Ceratopteris richardii. The sequence goes on from CM035435.1 coordinate 70,498,972, forward strand.
CCAATCCGACAGCCTAACACTAGCACGCACGGTGAACTTGAACCCGCAAAGAAAAGAAAATTAAGGCTCCTCGACAATGCCTTGTATATACATAGTTCTTGATAATTTGAAGGTTCTAGAGATTTTCTGTTTCAATGAATCCAGCATCAACTTCAATGGCTCCGGCTCCACCAGCTGTGCGTTAGTTTGGACTGAACTTGCCGCAATGACCTGACTCATCAAAACTTCAGTCTGGGTCTGCAAAAATGCTTCTTGTAAGTAAAAGTCATTGGCAAGGGCTTCATCGCGGCTCAATCGCATATCTTCAATTTGTCCATCTATTCTAGATAGTCTGTCGGCTTGAACTCCCAATTGTTTTTTTCTCTGCGTTCCAGTTCTTCAGATTGAAACTGCATTGTTTTATAATACGCTTCTCTTTCCTTCTGCGTACCTTCCAGTTCCTTCTTCAATTTGAGATATTTACCAAGCTCTTCCTGTAATTCTTGATCTCTCCTGAACAATGTTTCAGCGGTAGTATGAAGCTCTGGTTATGCTTTAAGCACATTAGCGGCCAGAGATTGAGATGCTTCTTCTAAGATGTGATAGGCTTCGCGCGTACTACGAAGCTCATTGCCTAACGCTGTCATCGCATCTGTCTTGTCAAGGAGTTCCTGCTTCAGCGTAGTAATTTATGTATCTTGTTGACCCAGCAAAGCATCCCTCTGTGCGAGTTGATCTTGAAGTTGCTGAATCTGTAACTGTAGGGCATGATTTTTTGCTTTCACCACATTAGTCTCCTCTTGCAATGGAGCAATGTCGGCTTCTAAGACATCCACTTTGTGCTGTAATTCTTGTCGGATAGTGTCGGTTGCCATCTTCAATTGCATAGGTAACTGCTGAGAAAATTGGATCAAAAGTCGACCCATCGATTCTAGTTCGTGAAACATCGGGGTCGGAGGAAGAAGGGCAGGAAGGGGTTGAGATGTAGAAGCGGAGCACAGATGAGGGGAGGGTGGTGGAGAGTAATTGGGAGAAGAAGATGAAGTAGCGGATACGTCTGGAACAATAGGCACAAAGGGGACAACTGGTTCAACAGTGTTCATGGGTGGAAGAGGGGAAATAATTGGCATTAGAATGAGGCCGGTGGTATTCTGCTTTGATGCCTCAACCTTATCGATGACGGCGTCAATCATAGCAAGCACGTCGTTTAAAATGTCAGCAGCAATATCCTTCACAAAGTCTTGATTTTGAAGATGAGAATCCTCCCAAGAAGAAACTTCGTCAGAGTCTTCAGTGTGGGCATCTTGTTCCTGCTGCTTATTTGGAGAAGAATGATCGGAAGATTCGACATGAATGGATGTAGCGGTGTCATAGAAGACTTCTTCTTCATGGCCAGCCATTGAACGTTGCACCTGGCTCTCAGAGGGGCTTATACGTTGGCATTTCCGGCGAAGAAGTTGGAAGAGATCCTCATCATCATCCTCTACGTCCTCGAGCACTTGAGCAGATTCTTCATGGAACAAGATGGGAGTGGTTGGAGGCGGTTGCACGACCTGTATTACTGGAAAGAGAAAAGTGAGGATATGGGGAAGACGAGAATGTGGAAGGTCACCCTTATTGACCTGTTTGATAACCGCGACACATTCACGGTGAATGCGCCGGAAATAAAAAGAAGCAAAATTGACAGACTCGCGAGAAGCCATGTCTATCATCGAATAGAAGGGGCGCGAGATACCGTAAGTGCATTTTTGCAAATTCAAAATAGCAACCAAAAAGTGCAGAGCAGTGCGCTCTGGTTAGGGTCTACACAAAATGGCGTACTCAGTAGATGAGTGCCGAGGAAACAACTCTTTCATGGTGGCGACAGGAAGGAGTGGACCATTCTCCAATCCTTCCATAGGGAGGCGGAAAGCTTCAGCAAATGAAGCTAAAGTGATAACAACGCGGGATGGGAAGCAGGCAATGGGCTAACACTGCTCTGTAGCAGGTGTAGAGGCGATGGTAGCATTAATTTGCGCATAAAATGGCTGACATTCCACTGAATGCTAAGGCAATTCAGCGAAATTCAACAAACCGCGAGTGCGCAAGTACTCACTTACTTCAGGAGTGAGTCCTGCACGGAAAGTAGCGACATTCGCTAAAGCCTCCATGGCACGCACAAGTGAGCACAAGAATACAGACGACAATGAACACGCACAAACACACAAACGCAGTAACGATTAGCAATAAAAGAAACAAGGTTAAGTAGACACACGGGCATCATGAAGCGATTGAAAACCCTAATCATCGTGCGGTATTGAAATGATACCCTTCATAATTTCGGCATGCATGCAGAAACAGAAACAGTAACACAGGGCAGCGATTAATCATATTTAGATACCATAACGAGGGGATTACGGTCAGTGGTCAACCGAAATGCGGGAAAAGAAAAACAATTGACACGCAAAAAAGCAAGGTACATGTCATTGGTTATCGGCCGATTGCTAATAGTGGTGAAGCTTAGATCCATTAATCACTTTCGGAAGGGGAACTCCGGTTAAGGTGGCCAACCTTAAAGTAGCGGGTCCCACCTGCTCAATAATTCGGTATGGGCCGAACCACCGTAATTTAAATTTCCTAGTAGACTGATTTGCTTTAGCATTGTAGAATAACACCAGTTGCCCCACCGTAAACACAGGGTCTTGAGGAAACGATCATGGGTACGAGCTTGACAAAGCTGAACTTCTTGAAGTACCAAAAAACTTTCCCAGCGCTGTTCATCCAATGATCTGAGTGTATCCAACCGAAATTGCAAGGATTCTTCCGGTAGCAATTTCTGAGCTAAGGCAACACGTAGACTCGGCACTACGACTTCCATTGGTGCAATAGCTTCCAATCCATAAGCTAGTTTGAACAGGGTCATGCCACTAGCTACCTTGTACGTAGTCCGGTACGCCCACAAAACTGTAGGTAGTAACTGGTCCCAACGTTTCGGACATTCCAAAAGCAATTTATGGAGCATAGTCAACAAAGTCTTATTGGTACTCTCCGCCAGACCATTGGCATAGGGATAATAAGGCGAGCTGAATTTGTGGACAATCTAAAATGTCTCGGTCAATACTTGCATTAAGTGGTTAGCAAAGTGTGTACATTGGTCCGTAACAATTTCCAGAGGCAACCCATAATGAGGAAAAACATCCTTCATCAGGCATTTGGCCACCGAAACTGTTGTGGCCGACCGTAATGCCCAAGCCTCCACCCATCGAGTGGCATAATCGGTACAAGTCAAGATATAGCGGCTGTTGGTGAAAGTAGTTGGGGGTGTTATTGGAACAATAAAATCTAGACCCCACTTCTGAAAGAATTCCAGAGGTAAGATAGGTTGAAGGGGAAAGAAGTGCCGCTGTAATGGCTGTCCAGACCGTTGACAAGTATCACACTACTGCACAAACTGAGTCACATCTTTGTACATGGTAGGCCACCAAAGCCCACTTTGAAGAATTTTATGGTGAGTAAGATCAGCGGCGAAATGTCCGCCCGAGGGTAATGAATGAGCCATAGCAATAACCGATTCTGCTTCATGGGGTGGGATACATCGAAGTAAAACACCAGAATGATCCAGATAGTAGAGTTGAACTACAATCAACTGGAATCTTCGACTATAAATTGCAAATTTCCACCGTAGAGCAGGGGAAGTATGAGAAGGAAGACACTCGTCAATTAGAAACATTAGTATCGTATCGTAGTATGTAGGGGGAACAAGAGGTTCTGTAGATTCTTCAATAGTTGGCTCAGTAGCGTAAATTGCTGGTGTAGTGTCATCAACCCCCACCGAAGCTTCACCGGAATCCAACCGAGATAGAAAAAAATCCACCAAGGCATGTGTTGTGCCGGGTTGATGAATAACTTCATAGTCGAATTCCTGTAATAATAGAACCCATCGAGCCAAGCTGTTGACAGCATACGGGAAGAAGCAAGTACGAACACACTTGTAGATCTAGCACTAAGGCAACCCTTCATTTTTTTTTCAAAACCCCTACATCATTTTTAAGTGATTCTCATCACTAAAAAACCTTGTAAATATCATTTCACCTCTGTGTAGCTCCATTTTGTACAAGCCGAGGAGTCCTCGAGCTTGGGGAGCCTTAGAAGTAGTTTCCTGCCAATTTTCATAATTTTTAGATCTCGTTTGAGCCCTCAAATAAGCCCTGTAACCTAATTTTTAACTAGGCCGGACACTAGGTCTGGACAGGGCCAAAGCTAGTCAAAAACTATAAATAGAGCTAGAGAGCTCATTTTTGGGTTAGCTTCTTATAGTTTGAGCTTGTATGAGAACTTGGTTGCAATAGAAGTGATTCCATTGTCTTACTCTCTTTGTTCTTGCCGTGTGTGCGCGTGTGCGTGTATGTGTGTGCATGCTTGTGTGCTTCTCACTCACGCACTTGTGCTTCCACTTGCTCGTGGTCTTCATACCATCCTCACGTCTTCCCGGATTGACATTAAAGGAGGTGTTACTCATCACTGAGCTACACCAAATTTTGGCGCCGTTGCCGGGGATTGAGCTTTGAGGACGAGCGTGTGATGGTAAGACGTAGAGAGGACGCGTTGGAATGGTAAGTAGTAGGTAAATTTCTGATTTTTCTCCATCTTCATCTTCATCTTCACCTCCACCTCCATCTCCACCTCCACCTCCTTCTCCACTACATATTCCCTCTTCCTTATCATTCCCTCATTTGTTGTGTGCGAGTTTGAGAGAGAGCGAGTGTGTGTGCTTGTCTTTGTGTGTTTTTTGCATGTTTCTTGCAGGTGGCAGCTCCATCATCATCTCCAGCAAGCTCAGCAGGTACAGAAATTGTCTGCACAGTCCCCAAGGCGTTGAGCTCGAGCTATCGCGACACTCCGAAAATTTCACCCAATCACGATTCTGAGTGCACCACGACACTGTGCAGGCCTAGAGCTCCCAGGATCACTAGATAGAACAGAAAAATTCACCATATCCCGAGCTATCGCGACACCTCGAGGTATCGCGACACCTCACGAGCTATCGCGACACCCCGACCTATCGCGACACTTCACGACCTATCGCGACACTTCACGAGCTATCGCGACACCTCACGAGCTATTGCGACACCCCGACCTATCGCGACACTTCACGAGCTATCGCGACACTTCAGGAGCTATCGCGACACTTCACGAGCTATCGCGACACTTCACGAGCTATCGCGACACTTCACGAGCTATCGCGACACCCCGACCTATCGCGACACTTCACGAGCTATCGCGACACTTCACGAGCTATCGCGACACCTCGACCTACCACGACACCTCACGAGCTATCGCGACACCTCACGAGCTAGCGCGACACTTCACGAGCTATCGCGACACTTCACGAGCTATCGCGACACCCCGACCTATCGCGACACTTCGACCCGACCTATCGCGATACACGGCCTTTAACGCATGAAAAGTTAGGGTTAATTTTGAGTGAATTGAAGGGTAGTTGAGCTTAATTTTAGGCACCTTGGTATAACTTGAGAACCTTGGAAGTGGGCAAAAGACCTAGAAACCAGAGAGGGATCTCCTGAACCCTGAGAGCCTGTTTTGACCCTATAGTGCCTGAATGGTCATAACTTGACCATACGAACTCCGATTGATGAGATTTTGGTCTCGTTGGAAAGCTCGTTGAGAATCCTACGTGGACCTCGACTAGTTTTTGTAAGAATCATACGCGGAGTTTTAGAACATGCATTTTTAAGTTGACCTTTAGGTGGAACTAAGTTGTTCTCAGATTCAGGGGGTACAGTAAACTACTCCAAGGGGACTAAAATTATTGAAGTGTGTCTTTCAATTACTTGTGGCAATAGAGCTATACTAACGGGTGAGCTTTTGCAGGAACTTGGTGTGCGCTCAAGGCAATCCAAAGCAAGCTAGCAAGGGTGAGTACCAAGCTTGGGAGAAGGCTTCTTGGGCTTGTGTAGTAGTCTGGTCAACCAGCTAATTGAGGTTGGAAGATCTCTCAACCCTCCTTTGTCAATTCCTAGCCTAGGCTAAGTACGACTTAGGTGTGGTAATTAATTAGGGCAACGTTAGGCACGAATCAAGTCCAAGAGTATTAACCAACCAAGTGCAAGAAGTAAATAGGTCTTAAGTGCGAAAACCCTAAGGGACAAAAGGTAAACGGGAATCGATCACTTATCAAGTGCGGAAATTCACTTAAGTACTCCTGACGACGCAATTTCAGACAAGACTATAAACATAATATTCAACTAAAAAGAACAAAGTGATTGGTGCAAAATCAACCTGCAACGAGAGTGTGCTTGGGTTCCAAGGGGTAAATAAATCAGGCATATGAACCTTAGATCAGGCAGACACTTAGGCCGAGACAGACAAAGCCTCAGATCTTCTGAAGCTAGTGTCAATCAAGCTGCCAGGTCTTGGGCCCAACAGTTGAGTGATTACCCATACACTCCCAGATCAGAAACAAGTGATTCTGAGATGTCCTATCACATGGACAGACCAGTAGGTAGTTCAGGGTTGGCTTATCTAGAAAAGCCAGAAGGACCATACAAGACTCAGCTGGAATACATCAGGACGAATCGTCTAGGTGCTCGCATCTACGAAGACGGACTGAGAAGATCGGTGGTCCAGATTAAGAACCCCGATCAACCCCATGGATTAGACCACCCGGTAGTCAAGTTTGAGAATGGAGCATACCTAGATAAAGAGGGAACTATATATGTAGTTACCACTCTTCCTGATAGAACTGATGAGTTTGGAAATTTGATTGCGGAGACCGACATGGGTGATATAGAGCAAGGGAACTTAGAAAGAGAGCCAAGAACTCCCCGTGGTAAATCTGTCTTGACCAGAATCATGACTCCAGAGTGGATTCCACAGGATAATAAAAGCATAGATCTGCTTTTAAACCGTGAAACCGATGAGGCTTTTTGGAGATACAAATCTGCTCAACCCCAGGAAGTGAGTGCCCTCACAATCTATGAGTTTAAAGACCCTGATAGCCCAGGCCAAGTAACCTACCTAGACAATGCATCAGAGAGAATCTTCGTGGTCACTGAGCATGGCAGACATGCCTACACATGGAAGGAAGAATTTGTTTTTCCCCAACCAAGGTCCAACGTGTCCTTTGGTCACCAAGGAGCTGGGACCTCCCAAGCTCATGGGGCTCAGAGAGATAGGAGTAGAGACAAACCTGAGGTAAGTTTTGCCAACTCCCTGGGAAGAGAAAGAACGGGAACAGAAAGGAATAGAGTGGAACCTGAGAGACATAGAACCCCATGGAATCAAAGGAATATTGATGATTTTCCTTTGCCAAGGCCGAGAGAACACACTAGGACCCTGCGACCAACTCAACTGGTGAAGTCCATGAAGAATTACTTTGATGGCACGGGAGACCCTTATGACCATGTGGCAGAATTTCGGCAAGTATTGAAAGCTGAACAGGTAGAGGACCTATTCACACAATATAATGCTTTCGGTCTAACCCTTAGGAACACTGCCCTTACGTGGTTTCAACCACTAAATGAGAGGCATTTCAGAAACATAGACCAGCTCTTAGAGGCATTTATTGTTGAGTTCTCTAAGAGTGGAATCAGGCATAACACCTCCTCACTAATTCACAGCTTCAAACAAACACCTCAAGAGACGGTCAGGCTAGCTGGAAGAAGATTTAGACAGTACCTGGAGAGATGCCCGATGTCGGAGTTACCCACACCAGCCAAACAAGTGGCCTTGTTCCTAGATGGATTGTTGAGCACTAAGCTCAGGTCATATGTGTACCTGAAGGACCCCAGAACGATAGAAGAGTGTGTGCGCATGTGCATAGACATTGAGGATAATCTGGGTGAGGAATTAGAACTATCAAAAATCTATAAGGATTCTGATAGTTCTAGTAACATGACATCTGGTCAATCCACATCCATCGAGGAACTTGCAGAGAAGGTAGCCCAAAAACTAGGTGTCTCTAGCAAGCAGATTCCGAGATTTGCCCCAGTTAAGCGGTGTTACAATTGTGGCGGTGAACATATGGCAAGTGTATGCCCCATTATGGCCCAACCCCAGGCAAACCTTAGTAGCCAGTACTGCACCATAGAGCGCAGGTACACCAACCACACTGCACAAGACTGCCCATACAACAAACAAACTGTTAGGCAAAATTATCCTCAGCCATACCCACAACAGGGTAGATACCAGAATCAGTACCCATCACCACAATACAACAGACCACAGCAAACTTATCAGCCACCTTATCAAGGGCAGCAGAGACCTCAACCAGTCCTAGTGCAGCAACCCCCTGCTCCAACCAATGTGATCCCAGTGAAATATGCATCTACTGAAGAAAATCCGAATAGAGCCATAGTCCCAATCACCCCATTGCTATCAGACAGTGATCCAAGTGACCATAGTTTTGACTCCACACATATTGATAGCCCACAGGCTTACTACATGCAGTCACCCGAGCATAACGAGTCATACTATTATGAGGACCCAAGTGAAAATAGTGGGGAACCTGAGTATTCTAATGTCATGTACACAAACCCCAACTCTAGACCTCAACCTAGGCAAGTACGACCCCCATTTCCTAGAGGACCATGCTTCAGATGTCAGGGAGATCACCTTATACGTGATTGTCCACTGCCTACCCCTACACAGCCTCAACCAGTAACCATTCAGGGCTTCTGTCAAGACTGCGGGAAAGAGCATCTCCTACGAGATTGCCCGAAGAACCCTAATAACATGCCTAAAATCACTCCTATCAATGTTGTTGGGTTAGTTGTAGACCCCACAGGGAGTGTGACTTCCACTGCACCTGTGCAGGTGATCACAAGAGCCCAGGCACTTCAACAACACCAAGGTGTTGGTCAGGAAAAGAGCCCCGAGATGAGTGAAACAGAGAGCATAACCAAAAAGAGGACTAGAGCCTGGAAGGATAGTCGTGAAAGAATGAAGAGGCAATGGGCAAAAAAGATAAACGAACTTGAAGAAAGCTTGAGAGAAACCAAGGCAAAAATCACAGAGATCACATCTCAACCGCACTCCCACACACTTCCACCACTACCATCCCCATCACCCTCCATTCCTCCACCCTCTAATACACCCTACGTAACCCACCCACCACCCCGAGTAGGATCAGTATTAGCTGACCCCACTCCTAAAGGCTTGGACATGATGTTCAAGGCCTACCAGGCTCAACTTCAAGAAGGGCCAACAGCTGCAAACCTAGACAAGAGTTACCCTAGAGCAGATTTAGAGATTGAACGGATGAAAATGTGCATGAAAATGGTAGAACAAGCTCAAGCTATACTTGAGACTAGTCAAAAGTTCAATCAGACAAACTCTGTCAAGCCGGATTTGCATTTCCAAGGCTTACTAGAAAGATTAGAGTAGTTGGTAAACAAATCACAAGTTTCTTTACCTCCACAGGCTCAACCAGTTGTTGAAAGAGGAAGCTCGCCATCAAAGGGAGCTTATGTTCCTAATTCCACGGATGCTGGAATACCTCCTTCTATTCAACAGTACTCTCAAGAGTTCTTGCGGGAAATACAAGAAGAGAAATGGGCCAAGGAGAAGGGTGATACCCCTCCTATTCCTGAGATTGATGATCTTCATGATCAATTTCCCCAAGACATTCCGTCTATCTATGGAGATCAAACAGAGCAACAAGAGGATGAGAGATTAGATTTTGAATCTAATTCTTTACAAGAGTTACCTCATTTCACAGGCCCATGGGAATCTGAATCTCTCCAGATCAGAGCTCCCACAATATTGGTGAGAAATGAAGACTCAGTGATTCCCAGGAACACTGATGTTGTGAAGAACACTAAGGTTCAATGTCATCTCACTGTAGAGGAGCTGCTCAAGGCAAGACCGGAGCTCTGGAATCATGTGAAGGATCAGGTTCCAGAACTTGAGTCCAATACACCAAAAGTAGGCTCTAAGCAAAAAGTTCCAGAGATACCTCTCGACAAGATAGGGGACATGAGCGAAGGTGAAGAAGGTAACACTTATCTTCCGATCACCTACCAAGGTTACACAACCAAAGCAATTGTGGATTCGGGTGCTGGTGTTGCTATTGCGACCACCTCCTTGTGGAAGCGATGGGGCAAACCCACCTTAAGACCAACGAGAATGAAACTTCAAATGGCAGATGGTCATTTTGAAAGACCTCTTGGATTGCTTGAAGGGATAACTCTAACCACTTGTGGTGTAGAGTTTGAACATACATTTGCTATATGTGACTTTGAGAAGAATAATGTTTACGAGATGATCCTAGGAAGACCCTTCCTACGACAATTGCAAATAGTACAGGATTGGGGAACCAACTCCTTGTACTTACAGCACTTAGGGGTCACCACCAAGGTCAATCTGAAGGATTACACCTTCAGAGATGTACCACCCCTACAGTGGAATCCTATCCACAAAGCGAAAGAAGATTCTATCTCCGTGCATTCAGGAAGTTCACCTGAACCGTCCTGGCTGCATGAAGATACTCACTTGTGGATGTGCAAGGTCGCGGAGGAAGAGGAAAAGCGCCTAAAAGCGAGAGAAGAAGGAACTCCCCCAGGAGATAGACCAATAAAAGACCCAGCCTATACACCAATGATATTTCCAGATGAGGAATTTGAGCCTCATGGTCGGGCAGAAATCTTAGCTACCATGGACATTGCAGTCAATGAGGAACAATGGACACCCCATTGTGATGAGGAGGGTTATGATATTTCAGTGTTCATGTGTCAGCCCTTGTTGGAAGAGTGTGATCCTAGTGAGTTCATAGAAGAAGAGAAGAATGACGATGATCTGGAATCCATTGTGATGGATACTTACTTTGACTCAGAGGAACACTACTTAGAAGACATAGGAGTGTTAACCCAAAAAGAAGAAGAACCCCTTGCGAGTATTAAAACGATAAATTCAAAGAAAGGAAGTGAAGGAGGTCAAAAGAAAAAGAAAAGAAAAGCAGTGAAACAAGAAGAGGAAGAATCATTATTTGAAGTACCAGAAAATTTCAAGAAATATGAAGTGGAAGACCGGAAAATTTTGGTACGAATGCCTAAGAGAGAGGCCATTATAGGAGAAGCATATGACAATAAAGAAAAGACCAAAAAAATTGTAGTGACCATTGAAGGGAACGAAGAGCGATGTACGTACATAGGAGATGACCTAAGTGCAAAAGAAGAATTAGAGCTTGTAGCTCTATTAAGGGAATATAGGGATGTGTTCGCATGGCACTATAGAGACTTGAAAGGAGTAGATCCAGAGATTTGCTCTCATACGATTCCGATGACCGCTGATGCCAAGCCCACCAAACAAAAGCCCTACACATATAATGACAATTATGCAGCCAAAATAAAAGAGGAAATTGACAGGCTGATTGAAGCTGGATTCATCTATGAGATTGAGCACACTGAATGGGTGTCCCCCATTGTAGTGGTGCCCAAGAAGAATGGGAAATTGCGAGTGTGCATTAACCTTAAAAAAGTTATCCACTTCCAATCACCGAACATCTTTTGGAGCGTGTAGCAGGCAAGGAAGTTTACAGCTTCCTTGATGGATTTTCAGGTTACAACCAAGTAGCCATTGCCCCCAAAGATCAACACAAAACGGCCTTTGCCACAAAATGGGGAATCTTTGCATTTCGTGTGATGCCATTTGGGCTCACCAATGCACCTGCAACATTCCAAAGACTCATGTGTCATGTCTTCAAAGAGTTCTTGCGAAAGAGCTTAGAAGTATATGTGGATGATTTATGCGCTCATTCCCAAGAAAGAAGTTACCACATCCCTGAACTCAGGCAAATCTTCAACAAGTGTAGAGATTATCGAGTGTGCCTGAATCCAGAGAAGTGTGTGTTCATGGTACGACAAGGTAAAATCTTAGGTCACATTGTTTCTAAGAATGGAATTTCAACAGATGAAGACAAAGTAAGAGCAATAGCAGAGCTGCCCAGACCAAGGAATGTTAAAGAGGTACAAGCCTTTATGGGCCATTGTGGATATTACCGTAGGTTTATCCACATGTATGCCATCATAGCTAAACCTCTCTATGGGTTGTTAACAAATTTTGAGTGGAGCGAGGAATGCGAGACTTCTTTCAATGAGCTGAAGAGACGTTTGTGCACAGCACCAATATTGACTACTCCGGATTGGAGCAAACCCTTCCATGTCCATGTAGATGCCTCCAATCATGCAATAGGATGTGTACTAGCACAACCCACAGGTGAGGGAAACCTGGATTTGCCGATAGCATATGCTAGCAGGCAATTAAATGCAGCTGAACGAAATTATACCACAACGGAAAGAGAAGGCCTAGGTATGGTATATGCCGTGAAAAAGTTTAGACACTATCTATTGGCCAATAAGTTCAAGTTTTTCACTGATCATCAAGCTTTACTATATTTGGTCAATAAACCTTGCAATACAGGCCGCTTAGTAAGATGGTTCCTCTTACTAATGGAATACGACTTTGAAGTTGTTGTCAGGAAAGGTAGAACCCATCTTAGGGCAGACCATCTTTCTCGCCTCACTTCAGGAGAGCCACCGCAAGGAGTGTCTGATGAATTGCCCGATGCTTATCTGTTCAATTTAGAAGTTGTTCCTAAATGGGCAAATAAGTTGGTACCAATCCTAACCTTCGGGCCTGCAAATAAAAATGTTAAAACAAGCAAAGGGGAAATTGTAAAATCGCTAAAGTATCAAATATTGGCCGGAAGTATGTACAAGCAAGATACCGAGGGCGTATTAGCTTGTTGTGTCGAGGATGATGAACATGCTAGTTGGTTGCAACAAGCCCATGAGGGACTGCTAGGAAATCACTACCCTAAACAACGAACATTGCAGAATCTAAACCGTTTAGGGGTATATTGGCCTAGCATGGACAAAGAAATACAAGAGTGGATCCACAATTGTCCAGTGTGCCAGAAGAGACCCCCAGTGGAGCATGCCACTCTTTATCATGTGTCATTAATCCCAGATTGGAGTGCTCCATTGGTTGAGTTCATGAGATCGGGAACATTGCCCAATCAGGCTAGTCTTGCAAGAAAACGGAGCATGGAGCAAGAGGCTCAAGACTATGCCTTAGTAGGAGACAACCTATATCAAAGAGGCAAGGATGGTTACCTAAGACTGTGCGTTCATGAATCAGACTATTTGAAAGTCTTAGAAACTGCACACAGCGGTGCTGCAGGTGGACACTTTGGGCCTGACAGAGTAATTAAGACCATTCTATTCTCAGGACTTTGGTGGCCCACTCTTCATATGGATGCACATACTTATGTGAAGAGTTGCGACACATGCCAACGTGCCCAATATCCGATAAGAAAAGATGAAATGCCCTTAAGGCCAATGATGGGAGGACGTGCATTTTCAAAGTGGGGTATAGACTTTGTAGGTCCCATTAACCCCCCAGCTAGAAACTCCCATGCAGAATACATTATTGTAGCCACAGATTACCTTACAAAGTGGGTGGAAGTAAAAGCCACGACAAAGAATGATGCTCAAACGACGGCTAAGTTCTTATTCGAAAATGTGTTCACTAGATATGGGTTACCAATAGAGTTGGTTAGTGATAGAGGTACGCACTTCCTGAATGAGGTCATTGAAAATCTCCTTCAAGAATTCATGGTGACACATAAGAAGTCTGCACCCTATCACCCACAAGCTAACGGACAAGCCGAGAGCACGAATAAGATCCTGTGTAACGTATTGACGAAACTTGTAAATAATAAACGCTCTGATTGGGACAAACAACTTCATCATGCTGTTTGGGCATACCGAGTTGCCTACAAAACGGTACTCAATGCCACCCCATTTCAGATGGTCTTCGGACAGAATGCGGTGCTACCATTAGATTTCCTAATTCCAGCTTTAAGAGTAGCACAAGAGCATGAGTGGAATGGACATGAGTTGTCCTCTAGGATCTTTGATCTAGAACGTTTAGGTGAGACGAGGCTACGAGCAGCAGCAGGCATCTATGCTGCAAAGAAACGGCAAAAGGCATACTTTGATGCCCATGTAAAGGATAAGGGCTTGAAAGCAGGAGATCTAGTTTTAATCTACACATTGAAACAACACGCAAGAAAGCTAGAAAAGAGAGGCTACGGACCTATGATCATTAATAGGATCTCCACGAGTGGAGCAGTACAACTAGCCACTTTAGAGGGGGATGTCCTCCCAAACTATATTAGCGGATGCAGAGTCAAGCGGTATCAGGAACCCCTCACGGAGGAAATGCTAAGTCGACTCAATACTGCTAAGCAACGTAAAGAGGAGGAAAAACGAATTCGAGAAGAAGCACAGGCAGAGGCCTTAGAGCGTATCAGACGAATGAAGTTGAGGAGACTAGGGAGGGATCAGCCTATGACTGACACTCAAGAGTCTCCAGGCTATCACATGGCCATGTGTGAGACTGCAGGTGAACGTACCCATAAGATAGTGGACCGACGACCTTTTGTGACCCTAGAACTAGGACAAAGAGACTGCAGCACAAGTGTGAGAGCTTTAATTGATTCAGGAGCAGCCACAAGTGCAGTTCGGCTTTCTTATTGCCGGCAGCTGCACTTGGAGTTAAAACCCCTAGAAGCATATCTGATAGGGTTAGGAGGTGTTGAAACCCCTTGTATGGCAGAGGTGGATCTTCCCCTCTACATACAAGAGGTCCTCATGCCAGCAAAAGTGCTAGTGTGTGAAGACGGGGATCTGACCGAACCTCTTGTCTTAGGCCAAGACTGGATCTATGATCACGCAGTCAACCTCAACCTAAGAAGTGGACTTCTTCAGGCTTGGGTAGGCCAAAGCCGTCTCACGATTGAATTAGAAAGTCAAGCACTCAAACCAATAGAACCGGCACCAACTCCTGGTCCCTCCAGGAATCCACATGAAGATAACAATGTTGTGCTTGTCCAAACTTCTATGGTGCAGAGGAATGTCGATCTTACTGAAGGTTCAGGAGCCAAGAAGGAGTTCCTAACTGATCCAAAGAAGATTCTAAACGAGTAGATCGAACATCACTCTACACGAAGGAGGCCGCTGAGCAAGAGGCAGGAGCACCAACCCGTGCAACATAGAGCATCTCGTGGCGTGAAGCAGATCTGGATACGCAGGGATGGAAAACCCACAGCTCTAATAGCAGACTCTCAAGGAGACAAGAAACGTGCCTCACCATCAAGGAACAAAGTGAAGAAGCCCCCTAGGATAACCCCTAGGCATACCATTTCTATTTGGGTTCCTAAGCGGTCAATGAAGGCCACCCCTAATGCTAGACAGATATGGGTGCCCAAGACCTGCTTACAAGCCCAAATTACTTCACCTTCAGGCACTAGGATGAAACAACTTCCACAAGCGCTCATGACCAACAACTCAGAAAATGAAAAGATACCTACACCTCTCCCTATTCCCACCCCCATCAACCCTAGGAATGTCGGAAAATGGGTACCCAAAAGGTCCCAAATACATCACACTCTCATACAGAACTCTTCACCTGTCTTGAACTCTAAGAGCTACGACTCCTCTATCAAAGTGTGGAGAATTAAACTGTGTACTAAACCCCCTGACCCTATTCTGTAAATCCATCCACACTAACACAGGAGCATTCCGAGCCCATTGCATCACCAAAGTATGCATCTAGGATGACACTAACCTTTGATCACCACTCACACCTATCACAAACACTTCACCACTAACCACTGACTTCCGGGATTGTCATGTTAGTATTGTGAAGGGAACACCATTACATCTTGTTTCCTATGCAACACTAATGTGCCTTTCGTCTTCCAGCAGATAAGCAACCTACTCTCATGGCAACAGCGGCAGGCACAAGCTCTTTGGCAGGATCTGGTGTTCCAATCAACTGGGATGCCATGCCGGTGGAGGCCCCACCAACAGCTCGACCTGAGGAGTTCGTGAATGTGCGGAGGATTCCTATTCCAGATCCACCAAACGGCCTAACCGAAAGAGTAAAGGGACATTCTCACTGGTTCAATGAGATGCCAGGAGATTTGGGAGACGCGGATCATATCTGGGAATCCAAGATGGAATGTGGAGGAGTGTGGTCGACCTTCCAATTCTTCTCACGAGAATTCGAAGCATTGCAAAATGCAGCTCCACTTCAAGATATTTGGCAAAAAGCAGGATTACAAGCTTATTTCAATGCAGCTCTGCCTAAACCAGACTTCCTCAGGTGCTACTACTTAATTGCTACGCTGAAGCCGACAGGGGATAAGGATCATTCAGGCACATTCTGGGTGCCCTCCTTGTCCAATCTGGAGGAAATGAGGAAGTTCGAATTAAATGTGACTTTAATCAGGGAAGCACTTCAGATGTATGGCACGCATGTGCCTTCTGACCGCGACCCCTTGATATCGGAGTCGATGAAAAGCAATAGAATCAAGAAACTAAAAGAAATGTGCGCCCTCACCCCCAACATCGCCATACCTCTGCGGATGTGCCTCCAGCACTTTGCTTTTCCCGCTCAGGACCGTTTCACTCAGCCTCACAAGAAGATATGGTACGGGCTATATTTAGCAGAGACCGGAAGCTTGCCCATTAAGATGCCGGTATGGATCTTAGATCAAGCGTATGAGGCAGGAAAGCGGGGAGTGAGGAAGCCCACTTTACATGGTTGTTGTGCGCTGACAAGAATCATCTACAGATGTCTTGCATATGATGTGCCAGTTGCCCGAGCCCTAAAGTATGCACACCTGGAGCTGTTCAAAGGGCGGAAGTCAGGGAGTCAGCCTGCAAAACGAATGCGTGGATCGCTCTCCCAGGTAACGATCCCTCAAGAAGCCACGACTGAAGCTTCTCCCCGACCAGAAGCTCAAGTCACACCTTTCACGATCCATCTTCAAGGAGTTCAAGCTAGAGAGGTGGTACAACCCGTTCCATCCGCCCCTCCACTACCTACCGATGCAGAGTTTGCATCTATGGCCACCTTCACAGAAGATCCAAATTTCGATTTTGAAAGATTCCTGCAGACGGTCCCCCTATCCGACAGTGAAGATTCCCTTGACAATGTGGGTCCGGGTGCATCAGCTCAAAGAGAACAGCCACGGGGCGAGACGAGCAGAGTACATGGGGAAGAAGTGGCACAACATCCTCATGACCCAAACACACAAGTGCAGGAAGGCGCACACAGAAATGACCCGGAAGACAGTGAAGAGGAGGTCCCTGCCTACACAGCACAACTCAGACGGTTGTACAAGACAATCAAGCAGGTACAGAGAAGACATAAAATGACAGAAGAGGCGAATAGAGCTCTAGTGAACCAGATGCTTCAAGCCGAGAATGTTGACTCCAACTTTGTGGAATCATTGAATTTATTGGCCGAGACATGTGGGATCGGGGAGGCATTGAGGACAATGGTCTATCAGGAAAACCCTGTCTATGATCAACGAAGGATTGATACACGACCACGACGCGGGAAAATGATTCAAATGGAAACCTCTACCGCCTTGCCTACTATAATTTCAGAAGATGTTCACATGAAGAGCCCGAGTCCCACCGACGAACATGAGGTAATTACACACGTACCATCTCCACAGCCACCTTCCATCCACCCTTCAGAACCCCTCTCCACTATTCCTCCGGAACAACCGATATCCACCCATCACGAAACCATTGTACACACCTCCGTTTTTACATCCTTCCCTTTACCCACGTCCCACACTTCCACCCAAATTTTTGAACCTCACACCGGTCATCCGGCCACCGATCAAACCATAATAGGTCACCCTTCCTATCTCCCCGCCCTTGGACAACCACTTGCCAATAGCCAGACCTCATCCCATCCTTTTCCATTCACCCACACCCAAACCCTATCCACCACTCCCCTAGCAACTGCCTCACACTCAGCCCAAGTCACACAACCATCATTCTGGACAAACCTTGTAAATATACTCCAACAGGTGGATAATTATAATAAAAAGTCCCTTTCCCAACCCCACTCCCCCACATTCACTGCTACCACTATCACACCACCCACCATTCCTGTATTCACAGTGCACGAATCACACACTCTCACGTCCGATCCCATGGACATCTCACCATCCACAGGATCACCCACCACCACTGCTATTCCAACATCACCACGTATCATTTCACTCACGTCGCCATTTCCAAGCACTGTAGGCACAACATCCACTTTCCCCTTTCCCATCCCCCGACCCCTTGCATCTTCCACCTTTACCCCTGCACCCACTTCATTTAGTCATGCACTCAACACCATGCTCGAAGCTGCCGCCCAACTTAAACAGGAATACAGGTTACTAGAAGAAAACAATAAAGAACTCTGTACTTTGTCAGCCCATCTCCAGGCATGAGTCACGGCCCTGGAGTTATCTAATACAGAACTACAGCAGGAGGTGACTACCCTTCAACAACATCAGGTGGAGCTCGAATCCACACATGCAGAGAAGAGTAGGGTAACTGAAGAACAACTTAGAGATCAACTAGCCCGTAACGCTAGACTACAACGAAACATGGCTCTACTCCGACGCCATTTAGCGGCTGCTCAAGAAGAAAATAAAAGACTACAACAGCAAAATCAAGACAACCTCGAAGCAGCTATGGAAAATACTCCAGGGACACCCATTGACCCGGCTAAGTTCCAAGCCATCCCCTCGGAGAATATACAACAAATATTAGAGACCTATGCCACTCTCCTGGAGGCTCATGATCTGCTTGCTGACCAAGTCAAAGACCTACAGAAAGCCCAAGTGCCTGCACCACACCAACAAGAACACAAGGATATGGCCAACGCTGCAACCTCACCAGAGCCGGAATTATCAGTAGCCAGTGAAGTACTAGAGCTACGTCAGCAGGTGGCCGAGTTAAAAATCAAGTTGTTACAATATGAACGACCTCCTTCCCCACCTGAGCAACCCATGGAAGAAGAAGCAGTTATTATTCCAGTGGAGGAAGCATATGAAGAGAAC
This sequence comes from Ceratopteris richardii, assembly GCA_020310875.1. Taxonomy (NCBI): domain Eukaryota; kingdom Viridiplantae; phylum Streptophyta; class Polypodiopsida; order Polypodiales; family Pteridaceae; genus Ceratopteris; species Ceratopteris richardii. The sequence continues at coordinate 70,517,876 of CM035435.1, forward strand.
TATGAGCCTCAACCTTTTCCAGGAGGCACAATCACTGAGGAGGGACAGGACACTTATGAGGAACCCCCATCGGCATGGATGAAACAGGTAGAAGAAATGGGGCAGACTCATGAAGAACGTATCTCCTACCAGATGTTGGCCATGAAGACCATTGAAGAGACCATACTTCAATCAGAATACTTCAGACATCTGGCCCCTAGAAGACTAATAACCAGCTCAGAATTACAATATAAGCCATACTTTGTACTGTTGGCAGACTACAACGCCGAGATCAAACGTAAGACCAACAAGTACCCAACTTTCGCAACGCAATTTGAACCTGAGGACATTCCAGAGGAGGCACGCAAAGGGAGAATACATCAACCCATCTGGAGGCAAAAGCTATTGGAGACCTATCCCGAGATGCTACGAACATGGGACCACGCACCCATGCATTTAAAGTATAACAATTGCTATGGACCAGTACGACGGAGAAGGACATGGAAGTCATTTGCAATCAAAGTCAAGAACAATGCCAATTGCAAAGAATGGCTCAATTACCCTGCCATTGCACCCCCCAACGGCACGCCTACGGTAGCCTACATGATGGCTACCATCAGACATTGGCTTCCCCGCCTCCACCCTATGCTAGATGTGGCTGCCCAGATGATGCTCAAGATCTTCGATATGATGCAAGTTGTGCTCAAAACTTTCCGAAATGTCTGTCATATTCAACCTCCGATTCCCGGGTTTGTGAATGGTAATTATGACCTGCTATATGATATGAGCACCACCCCGAGCATACGAGTTGCTTATGCATGGCACGCACGCATCAGATATCTCCCTGCCTGCTACAAGCAAACTTTCGATGAAATGTTCACCACGGGGTTCTGGGAAGCACACTCAGAGGTGTTCGCGCCACGGCCCACCCATTTGTTACACCTCTTTGCATGCGAACAAACGATGCACTCAGAACTCTACACAACGCCACAGCCGGACATACCGGGCCCAGTCAATTGGGAGACCCTCCAGAGAGACATGGTTCGGGGACTACGCATCAAGGAACAAGAAGTGGCAACCGACCTCTTGCAAGAGTACATTGATCAAACGGTGGAGCAGAGGTCTGTCAGAGGCGACAGACGCTAGGGGGGGAGAGTGTTGACAGCATACGGGAAGAAGCAAGTACGAACACACATGCAGATCTAGCACTAAGGCAACCCTTCATTTCTTTTTCAAAACCCCTACATCATTTTTAAGTGATTCTCATCACTAAAAAACCTTGTAAATATCATTTCACCTCTGTGTAGCTCCATTTTGTACAAGCCGAGGAGTCCTCGAGCTTGGGGAGCCTTAGAAGTAGTTTCCTGCCAATTTTCATAATTTTTAGATCTCGTTTGAGCCCTCAAATAAGCCCTGGAACCTAATTTTTAACTAGGCCGGACACTAGGTCTGGACAGGGCCAAAGCTAGTCAAAAACTATAAATAGAGCTAGAGAGCTCATTTTTGGGTTAGCTTCTTATAGTTTGAGCTTGTATGAGAACTTGGTTGCAATAGAAGTGATTCCATTGTCTTACTCTCTTTGTTCTTGCCGTGTGTGCGCGTGTGCGTGTATGTGTGTGCATGCTTGTGTGCTTCTCACTCACGCACTTGTGCTTCCACTTGCTCGTGGTCTTCATACAATCCTCACGTCTTCCCGGATTGACATTAAAGGAGGTGTTACTCATCACTGAGCTACACAAGCGACCACCTAAATGTTGCTACCGGACCAAATACACAAGTGCGGCATGATCCACGTGGAAGGTGAACTTTCGGCCCAACAAATAATGGCGAAACTTCTTCACAGAATACACCAACCCGAGACATTCTCTTTCGGTCACTGAATAGTTTCTTTCAGCAGGGGCTAATCGGCGACTTGCAAAATATACAGGCCGAAACCATTTGTCAGTTTGCTGCATGAGGACACTACCAATAGCTATGTCCGATGCATCCACAAAGACATGGAACGGACGTTCCCAATCAGGTGGTTGCAAAATTGGGGCCTGCGTCAATAACACCTTTAAACGATCAAATGCATTTTGGCACTCCGATGTCCAATCATACTGCCGCAAAGCACTAGTCATAAGCCGATTGAGCGGTGTTGCTAAATGAGATAACCACCGTAAATGTCTGCCATGCCACCGGATTTGGCCCAGGAAACGCATAACTTCTTTCGATGTCGTAGGACAAGAAGATCTGGGACTAACCTGTTGTTGGAATTGCTGCCTAACTCCTGGTACCAAGGCAAGCAATTGTCCCAAAGGGAGTGTAATTGAAGCCTTAGATAGGATATCCCATACTTGATCTGTTTGGATCGTACTTCTCACCAATTCTGATGATGATTCTACTGTTGCTGGGGCAGAATTTTGTTCATTCGATCTTGCCTTAGGCAGGGGAACCTGTGTTACCGGAATTGGATCAGGAAACACAGTTGGCTCTTTAGTTGTCCATTGACTAGCCTTCGTATACATTCGCTGCTGCTCACGGATACCAGGCTCGAACACCTCAACGACAGGTTGCAACTGCTTACCCGATCGGGTCTGAACTACTACTGCTTGTGACTCAACTGGTGAAATATAGACCATGTTGGTCATTGGATTTTGTTGCTCCTTCTTCCTTTTGTCATACTCAGCTGCATCCTTGCAAAACCTACGAATGTGGCCAATCTCGCCGCAAAAATGACATCGAGGTGGTGGAAGAGAAGTACCTTCCGCTGATGTACCCGCTTGCCATCGATTTGAATTGAAATTGGTATTCCGATATCCTTGCGACTGATTGTTTCGCATTTGTGGTGGTACGTAATGGGCTGATGGTTGACCTGGTTCCTGTATGATGGCATTTATAGCTGCTCGCCCCTGCACCTTGGCATTATACGTGCAATTTTCCATTGAGTGTCGTGTTGTGCTGCAGATGGCACAATATATCTGGTTAAGGGCACATGTAACAGTGGTGTGGCCTGGATTTTTGCACTTGGTGCAATACATCTGTTTAGCTGGATCGTCTATTACGTTGTTACTGGCTTTCAGCCACTCCAAGTCTTCGATGAATCCCCCAACTTTATGCTCTAGTTGCAGGGCCATCGCAATAACAACATCCAGTGTCATAGCACCCACACAGCGGATGATCATAATTTGTCTTAACTGTGGGGTCAAACCGTTAATGAACCACTGGGTTATAACATCATCCGGTAGATTAGCGTGTGCCGGAGGCAGTTGTCTTAAGTGAGTTCTAAACAATGTTGCATATCCTGAATAGTCTGGTGCGGCTTCTACCGATTGTTCTGCAAATAGTCAAAGATTTCGGCAGGATTCTTCTTCAATCGGAACCTCTGTAAAAATGCATCATAGTTAACGAAATGATTAATATCATACTCACTCAACCATCTAGCCGCTTCATTAACTAAGGTGGCTTGAAATACGATAGCCTTGTACGCCGGATTGGGTGGATGGTTCAGCACTGCATAGCTTATCTCAAAGGTGCGCACGTGTGCATCAGGGTCGTCACCCGGAAATCCACCGAATTTTGTGTAAGTCACCCCTGTTGGAACCGGTCGTAGTGGGATGATTGGATTTGGCTGTTGCTGTTGTTGTTGTTGTTGCTGTTGACCACTCATGGTGCTATTATTCATACTGTTGTTGTTCCCTGAGTTTTGAGGGGGTGTCTCTTGTCCTTCGGAATCTGTATTATCAGATTGCTCACCTTCCGACTCGAAAATGGCGTTGAATCTCTTACTTATCTCCAAATCAAATAGTCTGTCCTCAGCTTTAGTATCAAGAGTAGGCAAGCTTGCCCCGAACAGTGGTGAACGTAACAAGGATCCACCAGGTAGTACTGCACTATCACCAAAAAACTTCAGACTCCCATGAAATGGTACCGAACTTCCACCGGAAGTTATCGAACTTTCATCGCACCCGGTTGTCTTTTCACCGAAACGGTCTCACTTGGCAACACAACTTTGTCACCGAAAATAGTTGAATCCTGACCAGATAACGTCGAATGATCTGCACATTGTGTCTCAGTACACCCAAAAATTACTGCACCCTCGTCAAAACGAACGGGAATCACACCGGAATCTACCGGAATCTCATCATGTGTCACCGAACTAGCACCGAAATCATTGCTAACTGGCTCCGATCCTTTGATAACTGGGCTTAAATGGCCTACACTTCTACCACCTAGGAGTGTCCCTAATAGATTTGGAACTGCCTAGGGATGGTGGTCTCTTCTATACTTCGGATAAGACTTGTCGGACCGAGTAACCGGCATATATCACCTCTACACCGCTTGCCTTACGCACTACTCTAACTTTACTGAGTATTCTCAATCTATTGCCATCTTCCCACAGACGGCGCCAGTGTTAAAAGGGGACTTCCGTCACGTCCACTTTTAATCTCTTCGAGTTCTTGGGGATGGTAGGGGTCTGACAATGCAGAGGCCTTTTATCTGATTTTCCCAACTCAACTATCAAATTAAGTAGTACGCTACTGTCTAGTATAACTTCTTTTACACCATATAACTGTTCGTATTTCGTTTATTCCTTACATAGTCTTTAACGCATAAATTAATGATCACCGTCGCTTAGACTGATTAATGTCAACATAACATTACTGTGTTATCGGAAATTAATGTAATTCAACAAAGACAGAGTAACAGTACTCAGAATATCTGAAATCTGCACTATGGCGTCTCCACAAGATCGCAAATTGCCCAGACAGACAGTATGGCAATCCCGTTTCTCTACTGCCGGAGAGCCCCGTAATGTCTCTTTATTAGTCGGTAAAAAGTTACATCACTTTGCTACGCCCTTTCAGTGCGTGCCGTATATAAACATATATAAGTTACATTGTGCCAATCCGACGGCCTAACAACTCCAATCTTTTCTTCATTTCTTCACTTCTAGGCTTTATATAATCACCAATTGTTCATTGTCGTGCACCAACAATGTTGACCTGCAACATTAGGTTATCCAAGCACTGAACCATTGTTAATTATATCTTTGATACCTCTTTCATTAAAATCTCCAAGTCTTTTGTGCCAAAGATCTAACTTAGAGACCTTATGTTCTCCATAGGTGAACAAGGCATGACCAACATTACCTTGGATCTTCAATGTGAACAATCTTCCTTCTTTCTTCCCTGAAACAATCTGTTTATACCCTTTGCTAGGGTCTTCCACAAACACTCCTTCATTAGTGAATCTAACTTCATAACCTTTTTCAACAATTTGTCCTACACTTATCAGATTCTTAGGAATTGTAGGAACATACAAGACCTTACTCAAGAGAGTGCTACCATCCTTGTCCTTCACTGATCCAATTGACTTCACATTTTGCTTTGTATTGTCACCTGTTTGAACTACATGATTAGTTACTTTGTTCTCCAAATCAGTCATCAAGGCTATGTTGCCACTCAGGTGATTGCTACACCCTGAGTCAATGTAGAAGCCTCTTTGGTCTTCACTTTGCCTTTCACAAGTTGCATTCATTATCAATGTTGAATCCTCCTTCTGATCTGAAGCATAATTGTAGTAGGTATTGTTGTATTCTTGACTTTGGAATCCTCTACCTGCATTTCTTCCAAAATAACCTCTACCTCTGAAATTACCTCTTTGATTTCTGTCACGTCTTCCTCTTGAATTAAAATTCTGATTATATCCACCATTACTCTGAGTATTATGCCAACAATCATTAGCTAAGTGATTTGTCTTACCACAAATCCAGCAAGCTTTGACTCCATCTTTATTACTCCTGCCTCTTCCTCTACCTTTACCACCTCCTCTTCCTCTTAGGAAGTTAGCTTGGCTAGCTGTACCTTCATCCTCATTTGTTTGTTGCTTTCCTTTGATATTCTTCTTCCTATCCTTTGAATACATTGCATGACCTGTACTCTTGTCACCTTCACCTTTGACATCCTGCTCAAAGGTTAACATATGTCCTAGCAACTGATTTAAGTCAGGAGTAAAATGATCAAGTGATAATTCAGTAGACAAAATGAATGGCTTCCATTTGTCATCACCTCTCAACCCTATGAGGATTTGCCTTACCAATTTATCCTCCTCAATGTCTTCATCAACTGCTCCTAATGCATCTGCAATGTCCTTCATCCTTGTTACATAATCTGAGATGGATTGAGAGGCCTTCTTCTTGAAAGTGGTAAATTCTTCCCACAAAGATGCCTTCCTTGACTTTGTGGTGTTTTGGAAATGCTCCTCCAAAGCATTCCATATATCACTTGCCCTTTCAAGACCTCTAATGTGAGGTAGCAAGTAGTCATTGACTGCCATATAGATAATGCTCCTAGCTTGAGCATCTCTCTTCATCCAATTCTTCAAATATGATAATTCTTCCCTAGTTGGAACACTAGGATCTCTGAATTGAGGCTTTTCTTCTTCACCTGTAATATAAGCTATCAAGTCTTTGCTCATTAGATGAGCTTCTATCCTCATTGACCATGCTGGATAGTTCTCTCTATCCAACTTCTCTATTTGAAGAGAATCTCCCATTCTTTCTTCACCTGTATATTGAATTCTTTAAACTTTATGAGTAATAGATGTACCTTTACTTCG
>CM035435.1:70531954-70556954 GCA_020310875.1 Ceratopteris richardii
TTACAAGCTCATGACTATACAAAAGTATAAGTGAACTATCTATGAATTAATGTACATATGTGTACACATCTTCATCTTTTGGATATGCACTTCCTTAATGCTTCATAACTTGATCTTTTCTTTAGTCCTTGACTTCAATTCTTCACCAAAACATCAATTGTTGATTGCCCTGCACCAACAGCTCCCCCTCAATCATCAATTGAGGTTTTCTCTATCTTCTTTATACCTGCCATGTCTTTAAATCTCTGTAGCTTTGGTCCATCCAAGTTAGCATATCAGCTATCTGATCTTTTGTTGAACTATGTATTACTTCAATCTCTTTATCCATCACCTTCTCTCTTAGAAAGTGATACTGAATCTCAATATGTTTAGTCCTGGCATGAAAAACAGGATTAGCAGCTAAATACAATGAACTCATGTTATCTCCATGAATAGTGGGTGTACTCTGAATGATGTCAAAACTCTTCATCAGAGTCTTAAGCCATATCACTTCCTTTGTAGCTTCCACCATACCTTTGTACTGAGCCTATGTGGATGATAAAGCAACTATGTGTTGCTTCTTTGAACACGATGAAATTAACTTTTCTCCCACATAACACAAATATCCATAAGTTGACCTCCTATCATCAGGATTACCTGCCCAATCTGTAACACTATAAATCTTGATGTTTGTATCTGATGTAAAATCATAATACAAACCCTCTTTGAGTGTACGCGTAATGTACCTCAACACTCTTTGACCTACAATCCAATGTTCTTTCCTAGGACAATGCATAAATTGAGATAATACTCCAACTGCATATGACAAGTCAGGCCTAGTTAATGTAGCATAGATCAGACTACCAACCAAACTTTGATATAGCTTCATGTCCTTGAACTCTTCTCCTCCATATCTGCTCAATTTGTGATTCACCTCCATTGGAGTAGGTGTTACCCTGCAATCATTCATCTTAAACTTGGTCAACAAGTTTTTCAAATACCTTTCTTGAGTTACATACACTCCATGTTGAGTGTATGATATCTCCATTCCCAAGAAATATGACAAGTCTTCCAAGTCACTGATTTTGAACTCTTTCTCCATTTGCTTCTTTAGGCTTTCAATGCCTTTCTCATCTGTAGCTATAAGAATTATATCATCAACATATATGCACATATATATGAACCCATCATCACTTGCTTTAACAAGCGAGCTACTATCTGCTTTAGATACTTGAAAACCAAGTTCCTTCAAGAACTTCACAAGTCTATAATTCCATGCCCTTGGGGCCTGCTTAAAGCCATACAAAGCTCTCTTGAGCTTACATACATGATCTGGATACCTTTCATCTCTGAATCCTTGTGGTTGCTCCATGAAAACATCATCTGAAATATAACCATTTAAAAAAGCATTCTTCCAACCTTTACATGCAACAATAGCTATGAGTGTCGTGATGGTTGTCATCTTTGCCACAGGATTATAGGTCTCATCATAATCTATACCATATGTCTGAGCAAAACCCTTCACAACAAGTCTAGCTTTATACCTAGACACATTTCCATCTGCAAAACTCTTTGTCTTGTAGACCCATTTGCATCCAATTATCTTTTGACTATTTGGTTTAGGAACCAAATCCCATGTGTCATTCTCCATCAATGCATCATACTCTTCCTGCATAGCTTTCTCCCAATTTTCCTTACCTTTTGCCTCTTCATATGTAGAAGGGTCTTCATCTGCCTTTATCATATAAGCATAATCTTTGGTAGCCAAAAAAGAAGTGTCATAGCTATACCCTGTAGGTTTCCATTTGTGTCTTGATGACCTTCTGAGTTCTCCACTCCTTGAGGTTTGTGGTTCATCACATTCTGGATCAAACCTTGGCACTTCTTCAACTTCAACCTGTACTTCATAGTTCTCCTCTTCATCAAATATCTGAACCTTTGATTTACCTTTGTTTTGATTCACAACTTCTTCATCACCTGCATAAATATTAATTGTACCTGCATACCAAGTACCTTGTTCATCAAATGTAACATCCTTTGACACTAAGAATTGTTTTGTGGATGGACTCCACAACCTATATCCCATCTGTTTATCATCATATCCAATAAACACATATTTTTCAGCTTTAGGTTCCAATTTATGTCTCAATTGTGATGGCACATATGCATATGCCAAACATCCAAATACTTTGCAATGATCTAAAGTAGGTCTCTTACCCCCACCAAGCTTCATATGGTGTCATACCCTGCAAAGCTTTACATGGTAACCTATTGACCAAATAAGAAGCTATGTTTACAGCCTCACCCACAAATAATTTGGGCAATTTTTCTCCTTCATCATGGATCTTGCAAACTCAACAAGAGTTCTATTTCTTCTCTCTGCTACCCCATTTTGTTGAGGAGAGTACCTGCAAGTAACCTCTCTCTTTATACCTGCATTCCACAAGTAATCATTGAACTCATTAGAGAAATACTCTCCCCCTCCATCTGACCTTAGTCTCTTCAACTTTTGACCTGTAATTCTCTCTGCATACACATGATAATGTTTGAATGTATTGAATACCTCTTACTTATCTTTGATCACATAGATAGTGATCCATCTGGTAGCATCATCAACATAAATCACATAATACCTTGAACCATTGATACTGAAATCTTTTGATGGTCTCCACACATCTGTGTGTACCAATTCAAGCTTCTCTGAGTACATAAAACCATGCTTGGAATAAGTTTGCTTATGAGCCTTACCTAATTGACATGCCTCATATATGTATGTCATATGTTGACCTGCAACATTAGGCAATCCAAGCACTGAACCATTGTTAACCATATCTTTAATACCTCTTTCATTGAAATGTCCAAGCCTTTTGTGCCAAAGATCTAACTCAGAGATCTTATGTCCTCCATAGGTGAATAAGGAATGACCAACATTACCTTGAATCTTTTATGTGAACAATCTTCCTTCTTTCTTCCTTGAAACAATTTGTTTATACTCATTTCTAGGGTCTTCCACAAACACTCCTTCATTAGTGAACCTCACTTCATAACCTTTTTCAACAATTTTTCCTACACTTATCAGATTCTTAGGAATTGTAGGAACATACAAAACCTTACTCAAAAGAGTACTTCCATCCTTGGCCTTCACTGATCCAATTGACTTTACATTGTGCTTTGTATTGTCACCTGTTTGAACTACATGATTAGTTACCTTATTCTCCAAATCAGTCATTAAAGCTATGTTACCACTCAGGTGATTGCTACACCCTGAGTCAATGTAGAAGACTGTTTGATGTTCATTTTCCCTTTCACAAGTTGCATTCATTATCAATGTTGAATCCTCCTTCTGATCTGAAGCATAATTGTAGTAGGTATTGTTGTATTGTTGACTTTGGAATCCTCTACCTGCATTTCTTCCAAAGTAACCTCTACCTCTGAAATTACCTCTTTGATTTTTGCCACCTCTTCCTCTTGAATTAAAATTCTGATTATATCCACCATTGTTCTGAGTATTATGCCAACAATCATTAGCTAAGTGATTTGTCTTACCACAAATCCAGCAAGCTTTGACTCCATCTTTATTACTCTTGCCTCTTCCTCTACCTTTATCACCTCCTCTTCCTCTTAGGAAGTTGGTTTGGCTAGTTGTACCTTCATCTTCATTTGCTTGTTGCTTCCCTTTGCTATTCTTCTTCTTATCCTTTGAATAAATTGCTTGACCTGCACTTTTATCACCTTCACCTTTGACATCCTGCTCAAAGGTTAACATGTGTCCCAGCAGCTGATTTAAATCAGGAGTAAAATGATCAAGTGATAATTCAGTAGAAAAAATGAATGTGATGATTCAGTACAAAAAATGAATGGCTTCCATTTGTCATCACCTCTCAAACCTGTGAGGATTTGCGTTACCAATTTATCCTCCTCAATATCTTCATCAACTGCTCCTAATGCATCTGCAATGTCCTTCATTCTTGTTACATAATCTGAGATGGATTGAGAGGCCTTCTTCTTGAATGTAGTAAATTCTGCCCACAAGGATGCCTTCCTTGACTTTGTGGTGTTTTGGAAATGCTCCTCCAAAGCAGTCCATATATCACTTGCACTTTCAAGACCTCTAATGTGAGGCAGCAAGTAGTCATTGACTGCCATGTAGATAATGCTCCTAGCTTGAGCATCTTTCTTCATCCAAGTCTTCAAATCTGATAATTCCTCCCTAGTTGGAATACTAGGATCTCTCAACTAAGGCTTTTCTTCTTCACCTGTAATATAACCTATCAAGTCTTTGCTCATAAGGTGAGCTTCCATCCTCATTGACCATGCTGGATAGTTCTCTCTATCCAGTTTCTCTATCTGAAGAGAATCTCCCATCCATTCTTCACATGTGTATTAAATCCTTCTAGCTTTATGAGAAATAAGGTTACCTTTACTTTGAATGATGTTCCTTTTGTCCTCCTTGACGTCGTATGGACTCCTTCTCAAGCTTTTCTCTAAGGATTTCACCTTTTGAATCTTCAAATGTTGAATTCTTTATGACTGTAGCAGTCAGGGTCCTCCTTTCTTCAATTTTGATACTTCCTGTTGTGATACCACTGATGGAGAGTGTTAATCTCCAAAAGAACAAGCTACTCTTGAACTTAGAGCACCTCTATATCAAGAGTAACTTATAACCTTCACTAATTTGGAGGATCAATTATCAATTATAAAGATTTTGGATAAACTGTGAAGAAGATGACTCTACAGAAAGTCTTCTGCACATAACTCTCTCATTGACTTATCAAATGTGTAAAGTTTTTTACAAAACTTTGCAGAAAGTGTTGCCTATAGTTTCTGCACCTCCTCCAGTTAAATCATTCCAAAAGACTCAATAGATCTTGAGAAATGATCTCAACAAGTCACCTATGTCTAAAATTGTTCTTCTGAGAAGTCGATTCAGATACCTGTAACTTCTAACACTTGGTTCTCTCAATCTAGAAGCCGTTTATGCAAATGCTTTTAGCCATAGATGGCTTAACTTCCAACTTAGATTTAGACTCCTTAGTTGTACAAAACTTTAAACTGTGCACTGAGAAATGATCAAATCTTTCACCATCGAGATTGCACCTGTTTCAGAAAACAGTTAACACTTCTTCACATATGAATGTTCCTACTCATAATTCTCATAGCGTGTTTATAGTTAGGCTCTCAAACTTTAACCATAGACTCATTAACTATGGAATTAGATGTCTATAAAATGTTTCTTGAAATGATCAAGCATAGAAGGAGAATACACAGAAACATCGGGTGCACTTTTTGTTGGTGCAACACAAGCCTTCACATTTGGCTTGGATATCTACGTTGAAGACTATACATGACGCGAAGACCATAGGAACTTATGCCTATGATTTCTTACCAATTTATCTATTGTAAAAATATAAATGACTTGGCGCACTATTATGCAATCACGCCGAATTAATTGGAAGTCGTGAAAAGGCGGTTGATTGATCGAGAGAATATCTCAATCAATTTTTTTAGGTGAAAGATTTTAGGAGATTGATTTGAATTCTAATTCAAGTCATCACTCAATTCCTATAAAAGCTACAAGAAAAAATGTCGCGGTGTGTTCTTCAATCATCCCGAGGCGCTCCAATAACCCCGAAGCATTACTGTATCAATCACTGAGGTTGTGAGGTCTACTCTATAGCCTACACCTCTGAGTACCATTGAGCTATGTTTATCATGCCAGTGGGAATGTATATTTACATGATCTAATACAAATACTTACATTCATTTACTCTGTGATTTTCTGAGTCATTATCTTCAAGTCTGTCAACCTTGAAGAAGTATATCTCAGGATCTACTGAACCAAATCAAGCGATTCAAAGCTTGATAGATTCAGTTCAAAGCATACCACAAACATACAAAGTTTGAAGCACCTTGATTCAGTCAATTTCAAGAAATCAAGAAATTACAGTCAAAGTGTTCACTGTTGCAGTTCTTACGGTAAACGAGTATTTTTCCGGTAGAAGAACGAAGTAGATCTTGCAGAGTAATGCAAAGTTTCTTATGAGAGATAGCTCACTCTATAGCTAAACACCTCTATTTTTAGTTGATCAATCTTTCCGGTGGAAAAGATATCTATACACTGCACTAAGTCTGACCGAAAAGAGACTGTCTGAACTAGAGAAGTTTTTTCTTAAACTTCAGAAAAAGCTCTGTTAGTTTAGAGAGTTCATGTGTCACTTACTTACTTCATGTATGTTCACTTGAAGTAATAATAAACAAAATTATAGTTCATTCCGGTACAACTCCGGTACAATTACGGTGACAGTACAGTGGCAGTCTGGTGAAATTTCGGTGAAATTTTTTCAGAAAAGTTAGAGCACAGTCTTATATTTTTCCGCAAAGTTCAATCCTCATCGCATCATCAAGGAGTAGAAACAAACAAAAAAAAAAAAAAAATCAAAGAGGGCTGGTGCAAAGCAGGATTAGCAGTACCAACTCAAATCTTTTGAGTGCATCCAACCATCACTTCCAAAAGTGGTATCAGAGCAAATAAGGTAATCATGGGTGATGGTTTTCCTTCATTCATTGACAAATTGGACAGGAACAATTACCAAGCTTGGTCTCTAAGGATGAAGACCTATCTACAAGGAAGGAGCTTGTTTGGATACATATCAGGAGATGAGGAATTGCCCTCGTTCAAGACCAGAGGCCTACCTACAAAGGATGAACATGAGAAGCTAAATCAATGGTGTGCAAAAGATGCTTTGGCAAGGTCATATCTTCTAAACTCTATTTCTGATTTCCTTCTACCTCATGTAAGGAATTGCAAAACTTCCCAAGAGACTTGGGAAACCTTGTCAACGTATTTTTCATCAAGCACAAGGGCCAGAAAGAATCAGCTATGGATTGAGTTTACAACTCTCAGAAAGCAATCAAAACAATGTGTCTCAGATTTTGTCACCAAAGTCAAGGACATTGCAGATCAACTTGCAAGTGTTGGAGAAGAAATTGAGGAAGAGCAAATAGTCAGACAAGTGATCAATGGACTAAAGGCAGATGACAAGTGGGAGAGCTTTACCACAGCAATGGACTTGTACATGGACATCCAAGCACCTGATCTAACAACTCTGATTGGACAACTCTTTACACATGAAGCAAAGATCACAAAGAATGGAGAACAATCAAAAGGTAACAACTCTTCTGCCCTTTACACTGATAAAAAGGTAAAAGACAAAGGTAAAAATAAGAAGGTTGATGAAGAAGGCTCTACCTCCCAAGCAAACTATGCAGGGAGAGGTAGATCATCTAGAGGAAGGAGCAGAGGAGGTAAGTCAGGTAGGGGGAGATCCTACAATCAATCTCCATGCAATATTTGTGGCTTGTCTAACCATACCACAGATGAGTGCTACAGAAATTATAAGAATCAGAGAGGAAGAGGCTACTCTAGAGGAGGATACTCTCAAGGCAGAGGCAGATTTAACCAATCTCAAGGCTACCATGGCTACAACAATAATTATAACAACTACAATCACAATAGCAACTATCAAGGTGGATACAGAAATAGGAAAGACTACAACAATTATGCAGAGGAGCAAGATGATTCCCTGTTGATCATGAACATGACATCTAAGTCAGGTATCAATGATGATCACTTATTCTATATTGATTCAGGTTGCTCTAATCATGTAGCTGGAAATGTTGCATTACTTTCTGATTTGGAAGAACCCAAGGGCAAACATCAAGTGCAGACAGGTGATGACACTAAACATTCAGTTATTAAAGTAGGCAATGTCAAAACAAGTGATGGTAATCAGAATTTATTAAGCAGAGTGTTGTATGTTCCAACAATCACCAAGAATCTGATGAGTGTAGGTCAGATTGTGGAAAAAGGTCTACAGGTCAGGTTCACTCAACATGGTGCATATGTGGAGGATCCAAGACATGGATTCAGAAGAATAGCCAAGGGAGAAAAATCAGGTAGGTTATTTACTTTTGAGCTTGAAGACACCAAAAACATTGCTCTGTACAATTACAAGGATCAAACGCTATCGGAATTGGAGATTTGGCACAAGAGGTTAGGTCACATTGGAGAAAGGACCTTAAAGCAAATGTGCAGGGATCAATGTGTACTTGGGATACCTAATATATCCAAGCAACACATGATATACAAGTGTGAGGCTTGTCAATTCGGTAAGTCACACAGGTTGCCTTATACCAAGAAAGGTTTCATGCATAAAGATTATCTAGAATTGGTGCATACAGATGTTTGGGGACCTAGCAAGGAGCCATCCTTATCTGGATCAAGGTATTATGTGTCCTTTATTGATGATTATAGCAGGTGGACTGTCTTATACTTCATGAAACATAAAGATGAAGTATTTAATTGTTTCAAAAGGTATCTTGCATTAGTTGAAAATCAAACAGGTAGACATTTGAAGAGGCTAAGGTCAGATGGTGGTGGAGAATACTTCTCCAATGACTTTGAAGATTTCTTGCAGGAAAGAGGCATCAAGAGGGAGATTACTACAAGGTACTCACCTGAACAAAATGGGGTAGCTGAAAGAAGGAATAGACTCATTGTAGAAACAGCGAGGTCTATGCTTAATGAAAAGAAGTTGCCAAATTATCTTTGGGCAGAGAGTGTATCTACTGCCACATATTTAATTAACAGGTTGCCATCAAAGACACTTGATGGAATGACACCCTATGAGGCTTGGCATGGTAAGAGACCATCTCTGGATCACTGCAAAATCTTTGGGTGTGTTGCATATGTGCATATTCCCTCACAGGTAAGAGGAAAGCTAGACCCTAAGGCTGAAAAGTGTATTTTTATTGGTTATGATTTGAATCAGAAAGGATACAGATTCTACAACCCCTCAAACAAAGGCTTCAAGGTAAGCAGAGATGTCATCTTTGATGAAAATGATTCATGGTATGAAAATGAGTGCAGGAAGGTTAGTCTACCTTATGACATGGAAGAAGACTTTCCCAAGCTTATCAGGCAAGAACCAATTCAGAAAGAGGACACAAGCTCAGATGATGAAGACACCATCAACATTGAAGAGTTCAAGGCCTGGAAATCCAAAGGGAAGATGAAGATGAAGCAACTAGAAGATAATCCAGAATCCTCAACTCAAGCTATGAGGAGATCTTCAAGAGAAAAGAAAAAACCTATTAGGTATGGGTATGATACTTCACTTGTAACCAAGCACTCTGTATATCTTGCAAAGGATCTCTTGAATGAAGAACCAGGTACATTTGAAGAAGCAATCACTAAACCAGAGTGGAAGGAAGCAATGGATGAAGAAATGCAGGCTCTCAAAGAGAGTGACACTTGGGACTTAGTACCCAAGAAAGAGTCTATGAAGGTGATAGGATCCAGATGGATCTACAAACTCAAGAGGAACTCAGATGGTACAATAAACAGGTATAAAGCTAGGTTGGTAGCCAAGGGTTTTGCACAAACCCAAGGCATTGATTATGAGGAGACATTTTCTCCGGTGGCCAAGATGCCAACTATCAGAGTTATGGTGAGTGTAGCTGCATCCAAGAATTGGAACATGTACCAATTGGATGTAAAGAATGCATTCTTGAATGGATGGATATCTGAAGAAGTCTACATGGCACAACCACCTGGCTATGAAGAACCTAATAAGGTAAATCATGTTTGTAAGTTGAAGAAGGCTCTGTATGGTTTAAAGCAGGCACCTAGAGCATGGAATTACAGATTGACAACATATCTCCAAGATCAAGGATTTGTGATGAGTAAAGCTGACACTTCTCTGTTTATAAAGAAAAGTAGTACAGAGGTAATATATTTATGTGTCTATGTTGATGACATCATCATTACAGGCAATGATGTTCAGGGAATAAGACACATCAAAGGACAGATGATGAAGGAATTCAAGATCAATGATCTTGGATTATTGAAATACTTCCTAGGACTTGAATTGGTCTACACAAATTCAGGTATCTATATTACTCAGAAGAAGTACATACAGGACATGGTCAAGAAGTTTAATTTGCAGGAAGCTAAAGTCTCAAACATTCCTTTGGAGGTCAACCACAAACTCAGTGCACATGAAGGAGAAGAACTCAAAGATATTACAGGTTACCAAAGTTTGGTAGGTAGTTTAAATTATGCTACCTTAACCAGGATTGATATATCATATGGTGTTAGTGTGCTTAGCCAATTCATGCACAAACCAAGGGTACCTCACCTAGAAGCAGCTAAGAAGATCTTGAAGTATCTAAAGGGAACTCAGAACCATGGTTTGTACTTTCCCTATACATCAGATATTGATATTAAAGTGTATTCAGATGCAGATTGGGCAGGTTGCAAGGATGATAGGAGAAGTACATCTGGTTACATATGTTTTGCAGGTGATAAACCAATTTCTTGGTCATCCAAGAAACAACCTACAGTAGCTCTATCATCTACTGAGGCAGAGTACAGAGGACTAGCAAATGCAACTCAAGAAGCCATATGGTTAAAGCTTTTATATTCAGAACTAGGCCTATACACAAGGCCACCAATCATATTTGGTGATAACACAAGTTCTCTTCACTTAGCAGCTAATCCAATATATCATGCCAGAACCAAACACATAGAGGTTCATTACCACTATGTGAGAGAGAAGTTGCTTAGTAAAGATATTCAGTTGACTTATGTGTCTACTGATATACAATGTGCAGATTTGCTTACTAAAGCTCTGGATGGAAGCAAGCTATGCAGATTTAAATCCATGATTGGATTGCAGGAAATAATTGAAGACTAAAGATAAAGACTTGAGCTAAAGACTTGAGCCAAAGTGTTTGGCTTGAGGGGGAGCTGTTGGTGCAACACAAGCCTTCACATTTGGCTTGGATATCTACGTTGAAGACTATACATGACGCGAAGACCATAGGAACTTATGCCTATGATTTCTTACCAATTTATCTATTGTAAAAATATAAATGACTTGGCGCACTATTATGCAATCACGCCGAATTAATTGGAAGTCGTGAAAAGGCGGTTGATTGATCGAGAGAATATCTCAATCAACTTTTTTAGGTGAAAGATTTTAGGAGATTGATTTGAATTCTAATTCAAGTCATCACTCAATTCCTATAAAAGCTACAAGAAAAAATGTCGCGGTGTGTTCTTCAATCATCCCGAGGCGCTCCAATAACCCCGAAGCATTACTGTATCAATCACTGAGGTTGTGAGGTCTACTCTATAGCCTACACCTCTGAGTACCATTGAGCTATGTTTATCATGCCAGTGGGAATGTATATTTACATGATCTAATACAAATACTTACATTCATTTACTCTGTGATTTTCTGAGTCATTATCTTCAAGTCTGTCAACCTTGAAGAAGTATATCTCAGGATCTACTGAACCAAATCAAGCGATTCAAAGCTTGATAGATTCAGTTCAAAGCATACCACAAACATACAAAGTTTGAAGCACCTTGATTCAGTCAATTTCAAGAAATCAAGAAATTACAGTCAAAGTGTTCACTGTTGCAGTTCTTACGGTAAACGAGTATTTTTCCGGTAGAAGAACGAAGTAGATCTTGCAGAGTAATGCAAAGTTTCTTATGAGAGATAGCTCACTCTATAGCTAAACACCTCTATTTTTAGTTGATCAATCTTTCCGGTGGAAAAGATATCTATACACTGCACTAAGTCTGACCGAAAAGAGACTGTCTGAACTAGAGAAGTTTTTTCTTAAACTTCAGAAAAAGCTCTGTTAGTTTAGAGAGTTCATGTGTCACTTACTTACTTCATGTATGTTCACTTGAAGTAATAATAAACAAAATTATAGTTCATTCCGGTACAACTCCGGTACAATTACGGTGACAGTACAGTGGCAGTCTGGTGAAATTTCGGTGAAATTTTTTCAGAAAAGTTAGAGCACAGTCTTATATTTTTCCGCAAAGTTCAATCCTCATCGCATCATCAAGGAGTAGAAACAAACAAAAAAAAAAAAAAAAATCAAAGAGGGCTGGTGCAAAGCAGGATTAGCAGTACCAACTCAAATCTTTTGAGTGCATCCAACCATCACTTCCAAAACTTTTTCCTTCATTACTAGAAAACTTTACATCTGATGAGAGAGCTAATCTTCACACTTCTCAAGTGTCTAATCACATCTAAATCTTCTCAATTGTTGTATTCTACACTCCTTTGCATATGTAGAGTGCTTTTTGACTAAGTACCAAGCAAATTTGTTCATCTTGGAAAAGATGACATGATTGCAATGAGGAAAGTCAAGTAAAGTAGCTATGTGCAAATAGACTGATCCATTTAGGATAATAATATTGAAAAACATTGTTTGGCTCTTGAAAAAAAAGGTAATTGAGTTTATCTTTGCATGAATTGATACTTGTACTTCTTAGCACAAATTTTCTTGGAAAGCTCTACTTCCAAACTGATTATATTGCAAGCATAGAAGAGTATAACCAATCATGAAACAAAAGATCAATGGATCTTGAAACAAGAAAACCCTAAGTGAAGTGTTTACCTTGATTTAGGGCAAAATATTAAAAAAATTCATAAAATTCATTAAAAACTCAAACAAAATTCTTTTTTCTTAGAGACTTGGACAGGAGGATTGTTGTTTGAAAGAGGAAAGGGAAAAGTGAAAGAAAAATCTGGAAATTGAAAGAAAATAAAAAAAATGTGTTTAGAGTAAAAGATGTTGTTTAAATTTTTCAAAAATCTCTTTGAATGGGTTTGATGGTGCATAATTGCAGGTGACAACTGATCTGGAGTTGGTGAAGAACAGTGAAGAAGACCAGGTGGAAAGAAAAGTCAAAAAGTGCAAAAGCTGGAAGTTCAGAGGAAAACACGATTCTCTTCACATGATCGCCATTTTCAGTAAGATAAAGAATTTTACTTAGTTGCACTATCGGGTTTAGAGGTAAGTGATTTTAAGAGGTTTCACAAGCTGCATGAGTAAAAGAAATCAAAATTTCAGTAAGAATTGAGCATCAAATGAGTAGATTGGAGAATTGGGTACAGAATCGCGATTTTCATCAGTAGAATAAAGAGAGCAAATTTTGTTGGGAAGGATAAGATTTGTGAATTAAAACCACAAAATTGCTAAGGGACAAGAATCATACAATGAAAAGTTAAAATTCTGTAAAAAACACACACAATCGCGATTGTCTGAAGACTATAAAAGCCTGAAATCACAGAAAAAAATTCATTTGTGTGAAAGAGTGAGTGTGAGGAGATGACAGAATCGCCCTTTTCTGCAATTACAAAGCTTTTGGACTTTTTTTTTAATCAGGAAGGAAGGTAATTTGCTTACAACAAGTTTTTGCAAGATTTCAAGTTCAATCTTTTGATAAAGGCACAAAAAACACAGAAATTTGTAAAAAACACGGAATCGCAACTTTCTGTTTTTTTTGAATTTTTGGGTAAAAAAATCATAGTTTTGACAAAAGTCTTTTACTGCATGCCATTATTTTCCTAAAGCGCTACCATTAGAGTAAAAAGATATTAGGAAATCAAAAACCAAAAAATTTACAAAAATTTTCTCAGAATCATGATTCTTTAATCAAACACAAAATCGCAATTCCCTAATCAAACAAAAAATCACGATTCCCAGAATACAATTTTCATAAGAAAATCGTGTTTCTAACGATTGTGAGCAATCACGATTGTCTGGGAACAAAATCATGGTAAAAACGATTCTATTAATAAAATCATGAAAATCACGATTCCCTTCACAGGATCGTGGAAATCACGATTGTCTTCACAAAATCATGAAAATCACGACTTCCTTCACAGGATCATGGAAATCACGATTGTCTTCACAAAATCGTGGAAATCATGACTTCCTTCACAAGATTGTGGAAATCACGATTGTATTCACAAAAACGTGAAAATCACGACTTCCTTCACAGGATCGTGGAAATCACGATTATCTTCACAAAATCCTGGAAATCACGATTTCCTTCACAGGATCGTGGAAATCACGATTGTCTTCACAAAATCATGGAAATCACGATTGTCTTCACAGAATCTTGAGAAACACGATTCTATTCACAGAATCGTGAGAAACACGATTCTATCCACAGAATCGTGAAAAACACGATTCTATCCACAGAATCATGGAAAACATGATTTCATCCACAGAATCGTGAAAAACACAATTCTATCCACAGAATCGTGGAAAACACGATTTCATCCACAGAATCGTGAAAAACACAATTTTATCCACAGAATCGTGTCAAACATGATTCTTTCCACAGAAACATGAAAAACACGATTCTATTCTCAGAATCGTGAGAAAGACGATTCTAATTTCAAAATCGTGAAAAAGACAAATCTCTTTCACAGAATCCTGAGAAAATCTAGAATTCTCTCAAGATACATAAAAAACACGATTCCATTCACAAGATCGTGGAAAACACGATTCTCTTCATAGAATCGTGAATTAGTTGGATGATTCTGAGATCTGGTAATAAATTGTTCACACCTGATAATTAAGAGTTAAAAAGGAAGGAGATAGAGCCAGTAATAGGAGATTTACAAGAAAAAGATTTAGGGCAGGAAAATAACATGGAAAACCTAAATGAAACCAATGAACCCTCTAAAACTAGTGATTATAGAAATATTCTCAAATATATGTACACAAATAGGTTTGGAACCTATGTGTATCAGGATGGGATGCATAAGTTTCTCATTAGGTTGAGAAACTTAGAAGTTCCCTTAAATATAACACCAGTGGCACAATTTAAGGATGGCAGATATGAGGATAGACAGGGATGTGTATACATCTTCTCACAGGATCCAAAAAACTCTAATGATTTAGGGCAATGTGCGTGAAACTCACATTAATATTGAACAACAACAAGGTAGGAGAGTACACACTTCCCCAAAACCTTTTGGAAGAGAAGTAGAAGGAATGAATGATTTTCCATTCAGAAGGAGACATCAGTGGCAAAATCCGGAAAGAATGCTTAGGCCCTATCAAGTAGCTAAATGCATGAAGAATCAATATGAAGGATATTCTGATCCTCATGCCCATGCTGCTGAATTCAGACAATTAATTAGGGCAGAAGAAGTAGAGGATTACAAAGTACAATTTGAAGCATTTGGTCTAACCCTAACTGGACCTCCACTATCTTGGTTCATTCGCTTGAGAAAGGAAATGTATCCCGATATTGAATCTTTCCTTGAAGCCTTCACAGGGGAATTCTCAAAAACTAGAATAAAACATAGTACAGCTACCTTGATACATAGCTTTAAACAGCAAAAAGATGAAAATGTCAGAGAGGCAGCTAAGAGATTCAAGCAATACATTGATAGATGTCCCAGAGAGGAGGTACCATCCATGGCAAGACAAGTATCTCTATTCTTAGAAGGACTGGGAAGTGCACAATTAAGAACCTTGGTGTATTATAGGAGATGTCCTGACCTAGGAGCATGTGTGAAAGAGGTAATAGATTTGGAGGATAATAGAGACAAGATCTATTAGAATTTGATCAACCTAGAACAAATGAAGATAAAATCCCACTAGCAGAAGAATTAGCACAAGCCATTGCTAAAGCCCTAGAAGTTAGAACCAAGACAAATTTGATAAACACCAGGATGGCAACAAATAAGAAATGCTATAACTGTGGAGAAAATCATTTGGCTCAACAATGTCCTTATCAAAAACCACAACATTTGCAAGATAGAAAAACACTCAAATACTGTACATTAGAAAGAAAATGGACAAATCATACCACAGAAGAATGCTTCTACAATGAACAACCCATTAAAGAAAGAGAATATGTGAACCAACACAACTTACAAAGAGAATCACGATTTGTTGAGCAACCAAGACCTGTACTTGGACAACAACCACCTTTACCAACAAATGTAGTACCAGTGAAATACACACCAATAGAAGAAGAAAGCTCAAGATTTAGATCATCTTACAGAGAGGATTATCATTGGAATGAAGGATATCACGAAGAATGGAAAGGATATGAACAGAGAGAACCAGAACTGCAAGCCCTGGATTTGGGAAATGGGAGAATTGAAATGGACACAGCCACATTGATGTATATAACTAATAATTACATGTCCAATCAGAAACCTCAATTCAAAGGGAGTCAAAAGATAACTTGTTATAGATGTGGGGGAGAACATTTCATTAGAGACTACCCACAACCTCCTACACTAAGAATAGAAGGAGCCTATTGCAAGGATTGTGGCAGAGAACACTTAATAAAGGATTGTCCAAGAAACCCTCAAAAACAATAGAACACATCTAGTAACATACCATTAAAAACAGCTAACATAATGGAGGAAGAAGAATTGAGTGACCATTATCAAGTAACTGTAAATGCTATAACAAGAGCACAAGGTAAACAACAAGAAATAACAAAGGAGACACATACACAGGATCATAAGAAAATTCCATTTCCAAAAGAAAAGAAAAACAGACAAAAAGGAAGATGGGAAAGAAAAATGAGAATGGGTAAAAATTTGGAAGAAGAGACTAAGGAACAGTCAAACAATATCCAACCACAAAATACACAAACTCAGGAAGAGATAAAAATTTCACAAAGTCTAGAGACTCTGATAAGAGCATACAAAGGAAGAATTCAAGATGGACCAAATCCTACAGATCATGTGATGGCATCTCCTATGCCAGATTTAGAGAATGAAAGTATGCAAAGATGCAAACAAATCATACAAGAAGCACAACTCAAAATGGGGGAACTAGACAATTATCAAACCATAGTTGAAGGAGCAAGTGCAACAGAAACCACGAACAATATTGATTATGAAGATAATTCACAAATAACCTTCCAAATCAATATAGACAAACACTCTACAATTTTATACCACACCATAATGGAGGAAATAGTAAAACAAAATCCTCACTTACAACACAATATGAAAAAATGGGAAACAAAGCCAAAGAACCTAGATCCACAGCAACAAGAATTGGAAGAGTTGCTGTACATACCTATTGATAAAATAGGAGGATATTGTGAAGGAGAAGAAGGAAACTCAACTCTAAGAATACAATTTGCTGAAAATCATGCCAAGGCTATATTAGACAGTGGATCAGGAGTGGCTATCATGACTAAACAAACTTGGGAAAAATGGGGAAAAAATGAGTTAATACCCACTAAAATGAGACTACAACTTGCAGATCGACACATAGAAAAATCCCTAGGAATATGGGAAAAGGTGATTGTGGAGATATGTGGAATAGAGATAGAGCATACTTTTGCCATAGTTGAATTCCCACAATCTACTTCATATAAAATTATCCTAGGAAGACCATTTATGCGACAAATGCAAATTGTGCAAGATTGGGGTAATGATTGCTTATATCTTCAAAGCAAAGGAAGGATAACTAGGGTGAATTTAAGAAATGTTCAATATTGTGACATGTCCCCTCAAGAATGGTTCAAAGTACATCAGCATTAGGAATTAAGTGAAGAATCAGGGAGTGAAGATCAGAATGAGATAGAATCATCAATGTGGAAATGTAATGTGATAAGGAATATCACAAATAAGAAAAGGATTGTCTAGAAGAAAGGAAATCACAAGATGAGAGTTATATACCACCAAAATTCAAAGATGAAGAATTTGAGCCTTATGGTTGGAATCAGATTTTGACCACCATGGATCTAGCTAATGATGAATATGTGGGAGTGAAATTCCAAAATGAAGAGGGGTATGATATCTTTCACATAGGAATACAAATGATAAAGGTGTCAAAAACAGAGGAAGACCAGGAGGAAGGAATAATATTAAAAACTGGAAAAAAAACAATATCTGGAAGAAGTGGAAGCTACTGATGCCATAAAAGACAAAATCTCAGGAACATATAGAAAATATAAACACAAAGAAATGGAAAAAGAGCAAGAAGTTGAAAAAAAATAAAAAAATAACAAAATAAGATCAACAATTTCATGTACCTTCAAATTTCAAGACCTATGAGGTAGAAGACAGATTACTTTTAAAAATAAAACCAAAGAGAGAAAAGAAAAAAGGAGAGGCATATGACAATGAGGAACAAACTAAGAAGGTGATGATTACTCAAGAAGAGGGGGAAGAAGACATATTGTCATAGCTGATGACATGACAAATCAAGAGGAGGAAGCATTGAGGAATTTGGCTAGAAGCTATAGGGATGTGTTTGCTTACAGTTACAGGGATTTGAAAGGAATTGACCCTAAAATCTGTGAGCATAAAATTCCTATTGCTCCTGATGCAAAACCTATCAAACAAAGACACTATACATTTAATGACAAATACTCTACTAAAATAAAGGAAGAACCTGACAAGCTGTTGGCTGCCAATTTCATCTATGAGACTGAGTACATAGAGTGGATATCTCCTATAGTTGTAGTACCAAAAAAGAATGGGAAACTCAGGGTATGTATTAACTTGAAAAAAGTTAATGCTGCAATTATAAGGGATAGCTATCCATTACCCATAACATACCATCTTTTGGAAAGAGTTGCAGGTAAGGAGGTCTATAGCTTATTGGATGGTTTTTTAGGATATAATCAGGTACCCATAGCTCTGGAAGACCAACATAAAACTGCTTTTTCCATAGAATGGGGAATTTATGCTTTTAGGGTTACGCCCTTTGGTTTAACTAATGCCCTAGCAACTTTTCAATGATTGATGTGTCACATCTTCAAAGGATTACTTAGAAATATAATGGAAATTTATGTGGATGATCTTTGCACTTTTTCATTAAAAAGACAAGATCATTTGAAAGATTTGGAAAATATATTCAAAAAATGTAGAACATATAGAGTATGTTTAAATCCAGAAAAATGTGTGTTCTTTGTAAGGCAAGGGAGAATGTTGGGTCACATAGTTTCTAGAAACGGAATTTCAACAGATGAAAGAAAAATTAAAGCCATAGTGGAACTTCCAAGACCAACAAATGTAAAAGAACTTCAAACCTTCATGGGACGTTGTGGGTATTATAGAAAATTTGTACACAAATTTGCAGACATTGCAAAACCTTTGTATGCTTTGATCACAAAATTTGAGTGGACCAAAGAGTGTGACCAAGCTTTTGAGACTTTAAAAACTTGTTTGGTAACAACACCAATTCTGAAAACCCCACAGTGGGGTAAAATTTTTCATGTCCATGTGGATGCTTCAAATTATGCTTTGGGATGTGTGTTAGCACAACCAATAGAAGGGAGCAAATTAGACTTTCCAATTGCTTATGCTAGTAGGCAATTGAATTGAGCAGAAAAAAAAATTACACAACCACTGAGAGGGAAGGGTTGGGAATGATATTTGCTATGAAAAAATATAGACATTATCTTTTAGCCAACAAGTTTAAATTCTTTGTGGATCACCAAGCTTTACTCTACTTAGTAAACAAACCATGTCATACAGGTAGGATAGTTAGATGGTTTCTCCTACTGATGGAATTTGAGTTTGAGGTAGTGGTCAGACAAGGAAAAACTCATTTGAGAGCAGACCATTTGTCCAGGATCCAAACCAAAGAGCCAAGTTCGCCTTTAGATGATGACTTGCCAAATGCATATCTGTTCAAAATAGAAAGTATTCCTGAATGGGCCATGACTTTGGTACCTTTGCTAACCATGGGACCTTGCAGAACATCTGGAAACAACACACATCTGGTATTACAAAGTAGGAATTTTATGCTGCTAGCTGGACATTTGTGTCATCTCAATCATATGGGTATATTGGAATATTGTACTCAAGAGGATAAGCAACACGAGTATTTAAGAAGAGCTCATTGTTGGAATCCCTGTATTCATGCTTCCATGATAGTCATCCTAAACAATCTCAATAGGATGGGAGTACATTCGCCTAATAAGATTCAGGATGTAAAAAAGTATATTTCCAACTGCTGGGAATGTCAATCCTTGCAAAATTCAGAAATTATAACTTTATATTGGTTTCAGAAAAATCCTGATTGGAGTGCAAACATAATTGAGGAGTTGAAAAGAAACAAGAAAGGAAAGCCAGTAAGAGATAGTACAGACTCAAGGAATTGTACAAGAAAGGGATGGAGATCAATCGTACAAGAAAGGGATGGATGGATATTTAATAATCTGTGTTCCTGAAAATAAATATATGGAAATGTTAGAGATGGCACATTCTGGAGTGGCAAGAGGACACTTTTCAAGTGAAAGAACTGCTAAACTCATATTATATTCTGGTTTTTGGTGGCCAACTCTATTTCCTGATGCAAGAACATATGTGAAAAGATGTGATATTTGTCAAAGAGTGAGTCAACCAAATAAAAGAGATAATATGCCATTAATACCACTGATTTCAGCAAGAGCATTTAGTAAATGGGGGTTGGATTTCATTGGACCCATTCATCCTCCAGCAAAACAATCCCATGCTCAATATATACTAGTAGCCATAGATTACCTGACTAAATGGGCAGAGGCCAGGGCTACAAAAAGGAATGATGCTCAGACCACTGCAAGATTTCTTTATGAAAATATTATAACCAAATTTGGATTACCAATTGAATTGGTAAGTGATAGGGGGACTCATTTTTTGAACCAAATAATAGAAAACATAACTAAATATTTCATGATCAGTCATAGAAAGTCAGCCCCATATCACCCACAAGCCAATGGATTAGCAGAAAGTAATAATAAAGTACTTTTCACTGTGTTGTCAAAATTGGTAAACACAAATAGGAATGATTGGGATTTGCAACTTAATCATGTCTTATGGGCTTATAGAGTGGCATACAAAACTACACTTGGAACCACACCATTTAATTTGGTATATGGACAAAATGCAATTCTGCCTTTAGAATTCCTTATTCCTACACTAAAGGTGGGGAGTCAGTACAAGTGGACTGGACATGAATTATTTGAGAGAGTGGTGGAATTGGAAAAACTGGGAGCTTCTAGACTTCAAGCAATCATGAGCATATATGCAGACAAGAGAAGGCAAAAAGCTTATCATGATGTTCATATTAAAGAAAAGGACTTACAAGAAGGAGATCTAGTTTTGGCATACATAGTAAAAGAACATCAAAAGAAATTTCAGAAAAAAGGACATGGGCCTTATATTATCAACCAAATCAGTAATAGTGGAGCTATCCAATTAGCAAATATAGATGGAGAAATCATGCCAAATTTCATAAGTGGATGCAGGGTACAAAGGTATGATCTACCATTAACTGTTTCTGAATGGAGAAGAATACATCAAGCTCAAAACAGGAAAAAAGAAGAGGAAAAAATTAGGTATGAGGCTCAACAGGAAGCAAACGAAAGAATAAGGAAGAGTAAGAAGCTTAGAGAAGTCCTTTTGTGTGAAACACCTTTAAGAGTGAGAGAGCATTTGCCTGTAATAACAATGAATTTTCATGATGAGAAAATCAAGGTTTTGATAGATTCAGGTGCACAAGTAAATTTGATCAGTTCAATTTTGTTGGATAAGTTTAACTTAAAAAGGACTGAAAGTAAAACATTTATCAAAAACTTAGAAGGATAGATAATACAAAGCTTGTCTTCACCATCTATTGAAGATAAATTCAAGGAAGAATATATGAAAATAGATTGTGAAGAATGGCTTGATCATATGATGACTAAGAAATTGATTTTGGGACAACCATGGCTCAGGCACGGTAAAGTAATTTTGGATTTTGAAAATATGAAGCTTAAGTTGACAATAAATGACAAAAGGTTTTTAATGTTTTTGTTGAGTGTTGAAGAACATGAAGATCAACAGGATATCCATGACTCAGACTTGGAGGGATTTACTTTTTCACTAGAAGCTACAAAGGAATTACAAACAAAACTTCTTTATGATCAAATCTACTCCAGTCAAGAAAAGGAGGACATTGAAGAAACCAAAGGTGTTGAAAAGAGAGAAGAAAGGTAGAAAGTGTGGAATAATCAGAAGCATCTAGGCATCAAGGGAGAAAGAATGTGGAAACAAAGTACATATAAGAATTGCTCATCAAAAAAATTTTCCAGAACTAAATGGATGTGGAAACCAAAAACTTCCAAGTACAATTTATCAAAAAAAGATTGTTTTGTTCCTAGAACAAAGTCAACAGGAATCAAGTATTATTGGGTAAAAAAATCAGATGTGATTCAATGGAAAGAAAACAAGGATGAAGATACTAAAATAGCTCAAAAGCATGAAGAGTTACAAATGAAGGAAAAGGCAAAATGGTCATCTGATACACACATGGGATTCTTGATAAAGAATTCAGAATTTTACCAGAAGGAAATTATGACATCGTGAAAATTGTTTCCACTTACTCTACCTCATCCTCTTTTTGAGAAAAGAAATAGGAGGGGAAGAAAGAGAAGTGGAGGAAATTATTATTTTAAAAAAAAGAGAAAAAGAAAAAAATGAATAAAACAAAAAGAAAAGAGGAAGAAAAAAGAGAAAAATTATCAATTCTTTTGTTTATATAAGTTATATAGCACAAGCAAGATATAGGTTGTAAGTTAGCAGGTTTCTATTCTTTTTTAGTCATTGTTTAATTATTTTTACCTATAAAAATCTAAATCTTAAAAAAAAAAAATCATTCATTTTTTTCTTTTTTATGATTAAATATATATATATATATTATTAAAAAAATATGTATAAAAAATAGAAAAGGAAGGAGAGCACTAGACATCTTGCTACACATGTGATGATCACTTCAATTGAGTTGAATCTGTGATACAAATAAGGAAGTGAGGATTCATCTGAGATTTTATTTTCATTCTTTTCCATTACATCTCAAGACAAATGTGATTTCATTCATTTTTCTTTTGACTCATGTGGGTGGAGTTTTCTTTTTTGTGATGTTATATTTTCTCCAGAATGGTGAATCCAAAGGAACTGCCAATTCATGATTTCAAAGCAGACTCAGTAACTTTGTCTAGAGGACATTGGTTCTTAGACAGTGAAGCAACAGTGGAATAGGTGGAGCTGGAGTCTGATGAGGGATAGGAAATTCCAGAAGCAGAGAAGATAGTCAAGGAACTAAAGGAAACCCTTAGTATCATTGGTCAGCACATTTTTATAGTAGGAGTTGGAGGTCACAAGTATACCATGTTGTGCCAAGAATCACGATTGTCTCGTCTGTGTGATACATGTTGTACCATTTTTCACAGAATCATGATTGTCTCATCTATGTGATACAATTATTGTCTTTGATATTTGACTTCATAATTGTGTTCTGCTATGAAATGACACACTTTAGGCACAAAGATCATTGAAAATGTTGTAGTATAGCTCAAGATAATCAAAACCCTAGATATTTCTCTTCATCTTCATTATTTCTTAGAAAAACAGTCATTTAACTCTAATTCTTTGATTTCATTAACTAGAAGGGGATGTGGTCTTTGCATACTTCTCGGATTGACAATTTAAAGATGTGTAGTTGATCCTTTATGCTAAAATGATTGGAGAGGACAACTGTTAGAAGAAGCATTTTTTGAAGAGAACTATTTGTAAAATATCAAAAAATTGTAGAAAATATTTATGCAAATGATGTAAAAATGAGGAAGAGTCTTCCTCATATAAATTAGAATCATATATATTTTTTCTAGAATTTTTGGAAGCTCTTTGATAGCATATTTTGAGATTAGAAGGGAAAAGGACCAAAATTCAAGTGTGAAAAGGGACACTTGAAAATGTATAAAAGATAATTCCCTCTATTTTGAGAGGGTTGGTTGTATTATTTTTGCTATCCAAGTAATATGAAGAGCTCTCTTGCAAAAAATCATGTTTTCTACTTCCATGTGATTTTCTTTGATTTGTTGAGTCTATTCTATGTGTGATCCATGGAATTTGCAAGCTTCAGTTGTGTATTTCTGATTAATGTGTATGAAGAGAGATGATTCTTAGAGTATTGAGAGAGAAAGTGCTGAAGAATAGAGTTGTAGATGGAAATTATCAAATTTCACAGAATCACGATTGTCTCGTCTGAGGGTTACAGGTATCATTTTTGAGATTTGACTTCATAATTGTGATCTGTTGAGAAAATAACACACTTTAGGCACAATGATTACTGAAAATGATCTAGCATAGCTCAAGATAATCAAAACCCTAGAAATTTCTCTTCATCTTCATAATTTCTCAGAAAAACATTCATTTCTCTCTTATTCTTGGATTCGATTAACTTAGAAGGGGTTGTGGTCTTAGTATACCTCCCAGATTGACAATTTAAAGATGTATAGTTGATCCTTTATGCTAAAATGATTGGAGAGGACAACTCCAAAGGGTAACAACAAACATTTTTTGGCGTTGTTGCTGGGGAACAAAGCAAAAGCTTCATTGAAGTTTGGACCTTGTTGGATCTTCCGTTGTTGATGGTATTCAACACATTGAAAAGGTACTACTCTTTAATCAAGAAAGGAAACATAAAAAGGTAGGTTTCTTTGTTTATCTTTTGGGAAAAGGAAGCAAGAGTTAACCTTTTGAGATAAAGAAGTGGTGAAATTCTTGCAAATTGATAGTTGCTCATATCATTTTTTAAAATAGTAAAGTGCAGGTGTGTGAAAAATTGAATCAAGATTGTTGATGGGAAGGTAAAATGTGACTATCTTTGCATTTGTAGAGTGTTTTTTGACCAAGTACCAAGAAAATTTGTTAATCTTGGAAAAGATGACATGATTGCATTGAGGAAAGTCAAGTAAAGTAGCTATATGCAAATAGATAAGATCCATTTGTTTAGCCAAGGCAAAGCAATAATCTTGAGAAAAGATTTATTTGTATCTTGAAAAGAAAAATGTTTGAGTTTATCTTTGCATGAATTGATAATTGCACTCTTTAGCACATATTTCCTTGGAAAGCTTTACTCCTAAACTGATTAGATTGCAAGCATAAAAGAGTATAACCAATCATGAAACAAAAGATCAATGGATCTTTAAACAAGAAAATCCTAAGTGAAGTGTTTACCTTGATTTAGGGAAAAATACTAAAAAAATTCATAAAATCCATTAAAAATTTCAAACAAATTTCTTTTTTCCTTAGAAAGTTGGACTGGAGGATTGTTGTTGAAAGTGGAGGAGAAAAAGTGGAAAAAAAAAATCTAAAATTGAAAGAAAATAAAAAAATATCTA
>CM035435.1:70571954-70574454 GCA_020310875.1 Ceratopteris richardii
ATTTACATAATTTGAAACTTGTACCCTACATAAAACAAATGTTCGCAACATTCTCCCTCTCAAGTTTCAAAGGGTATTTCCTTCATGCCAAGAATATAGTTGAATCTTTGAAGCTTTGGTCCATCCAAGGATTTGGTGAAGATATCTGCAACTTGATCCTTTGTTCCCACAAAAGAAACTTGTACTTCATTGTTTATGGCCTTCTCTCTAACATAATGATAGTGAACCTCTATATGCTTTGTTCTAGCATGAAAGATAGGATTTGAGGTCATATGAATGCTGCTCAAGTTATCCCCATAGATGAGTGGTACATCAACCTGCACATTCAAGTCATGAAACAACTTTTTAAACCACATAACCTCAGTAGTAGCCAATGCTAAACCTCTATACTCAGCCTCTGTAGAAGAAAAAGCAATTGTAGGCTGTTTCTTTGAACTCCATGTTAATGTCTTGTTTCCTGCTATTACCACATATCACTTGTGGATCCTCTATCATCTTTGCTTCCAGCCCAATCTGCATCACTAAAGACTTTAAGAGTTAGATCAGCATCATGACTATAAAATAATCCTTTGTTCATGGTACCTTTCAAATACCTAAGCACTCTTTTGCGCTGCATACATATGAGGTACTCTAGGTTCATGCATAAACTGTGACAATACTCCCACTACATAGCATATATCAGGTCTAGTTTTTGTTGCATAAATCAAAGATCCTACCATGGATCTATATACATTCATATCATGCAACTCATCACCTTCCTTTGCACTCAGCTTTACATTACATTCCATTGGAGTAGAAACAAATTTACATTCCTGCATACCAAACCTTTTCAGCATATCACATATATACTTTCTCTGTATCAACCACATACCTTCATCACTATATACAATTTCAATCCCAAGAAAGTATCTAAGCAAACCAAGATCTGAAATTTTAAATTCCTTTCCCAAATTACCTTTTATCTCATCAATTTCTTTTGCATCATTCCCTGTAATCAACAAGTCATCCACATAAATGCATACATAGACACACATATCATCTACATGTTTTACATAAAGTGAAGGATCAGCATGACTCACTGTGTATCCTTGCAGCATAAGATACTTTACCAACCTTGCATTCCATGCCCTTGGCACCTGCTTAAGACCATACAATGCCTTCTTTAACCTGCATACATGATTAGGACATTTTGTATCCACATAACCATCTGGTTGTGACATATACACTTCTTCATTTAACTCACCATTAAGAAAGGCATTCTTTATATCGAGTTGATATATATTCCACCTTTTACTTGCAGCTAAAGCCAACAAAGTTCTTACCGTTGCCATGTTTGCTACTGGACTAAATGTTTCCTCATAGTCCACTCCTTGAGTTTGATTATATCCTTTTGCTACAAGTCTAGCCTTATATCTTGACACACTACCATCACTATTTCTTTTAATCTTAAAAACCCGTTTGCATCCAATTACCTTTTGCTTTGGTGTCTTTGGAACTAAATTCCAAGTCTTGTTATCCTGTAGTGCTTCCATTTCTTCTCTCATTACTTTCTCCCACTTTTGATCTCCTTTTGCCTCATCATAACATGTGGGTTCATTTTCCTGCTCAACTTTTGTCATAAAAGCATAATGAGTATTCATGAAAGATTCATAAGTATACCTTTGAGGTTGCTTACTCACTCTTGAAGTTCTTCTTACCTCCAATGTAGATTCTCTTCCTTTCTTATTAGGAACCATTGATGATTCTCCATACTCACATACATCACTAATTTCCTCTCCTTCATCATTAACTTCAACAAGTTTGAGTTTACCTTTACTTTTAACACTTGGAGGTGACTCTTGCCTTAATCTTCCATTGAAAGGTGATCCTCTTTCTTCATCCAAACCACTCCTTTCATCATTTAAACTTCCTGATGGCTGAACTATGCATTCATCTCCTTTAACCACACCTTCTTCATTTTCATCCATGACCTGCAAACAATTCTTATCTGCATACCATGAAAGTGATTCATCAAAGTTTACATCTCTTGACACAACAACCTTATTGGTATGAGGATTATAGCATCTATATCCTCTTTGAGTATCTGCATAACCAATAAATATACATTTTTCTGATTTCGCATCAAGTTTAGATCTCACCTCACTAGGTACATGTACATAACATACACAACCAAATAGTTTCAAATGACTTACACTTGGTTTCCTTCCATGCCATACCTCATATGGTGTCAAATGATGAACTCCAGCAGTCGGAACTCTATTCATAATGTAAACACTTGTGCTAATAGCTTCAGCCCAAAAATAATTAGGCAAACACATATCATTAAGCATGCTTCTAGATGCTTCTGCTATGATTCTGTTTCTTCTTTCTGCGACTCCATTTTGTTGTGGAGTATACCTGCATGTAACTTCTCTTTTGATACCTTCATCATACAAAAAATCAGTAAAAGCTTGAGAGAAATACTCTCCCCCTCCATCAGATCTTAGCTTCTTAATATACC
>CM035435.1:70586954-70589454 GCA_020310875.1 Ceratopteris richardii
AGGAAAGCAGTTATTCCCAGAAGAATAACTTTAAGCGTAAGGGTAAAGGGACTAGATCTAGTGAAAGGGTGTCTAAGAAACCTCGTGTTTTTAGACACATCCTTTCTCCAGAAGATCATGATAAAGCGCAAAAAGAAAACTTGTGCTTTAAATGTCTTAAGCCTGGACATCGAAGCCGTGCCTGTCCAGTCGGAAGAGAAAGTAAGGGAAAGGGTAAGCAGCAAATCCATCTGATTCAATCTTTGAACTTGGATGCAAATTCAAGTGCAAAGAAGGTTCAGATTATGCACTGCGACAGTACCCATTCATGTCAAATCTCCAAAAACATGTGGCAACCTCAAGAGTTTGGTCCACATGATTTGGTCAAGTTGCATGGATCAGTAAAAGGTCACACCATCCGGATAATGGTGGATGACTCTGCTACGCATAATTTTATCAATTATGCGTTAGTAAAAAAACTGGCTCTTCCCCAGGAACCATCGCCTCATAAATACATTGTCTCCATGATGCACGGTCAAGACACCCGTGTTTGGGACACAATGATTTGTAATTTGGAACTAGAAATCCAAGGATTTAAAGACACCTTGGACTTCCAAATAATGAATATGGATCGGGTAGATCTCGTTTTAGGGAGAGAGTGGCTATGGAGTCTAGGTCCTTCATTGACCAGGTGTTATTTTACAAATACTTTGGAATTCCAGCGTGACGGAATTGTGTACAAGATCAAGGGTGAGCATGATGTTCCAAGTATCCCTTTGATATCATACACTGAACTACAGAAACTTGTAAATAATGAAGCCAGGACCCAAGCTTTTCTTGTCCTTGGCACAGATGTAACAGATTCTGATAATATAAATCAAGTTTCTTATGTCTCGTCCTTTATTCCTCGAGAAGTTTATGTTAAATTTAACAATTCAATGAAGGAATTTAAAGATGTGTTCCCTAAGGAACTCCCCTACGGCTTGCCACCCTCTCGTGGAAACATCGATCACAGCATAGATCTGTTTCCGGGTACCAAGCCAAAATTTCAAAACCCATACCGCCTCCCCTATGTCCAAAATCAAGAGGTGGAAAATCAAATCCAAGAGTATTTGGATAAAGGATTTATCCGCCCAAGCCAGTCTCCATGGGCAGCACCCATCCTTCTAGTGAAAAAGAAAGATGGAACTATGAGGCTGTGTGTAGATTATAGGGCGTTAAACAATCTTACGATAAAGAACAAGTATCCCATGCCACTAGTCGAAGATCTTTTCGATAGTTTAAAGGGAGCTACAATCTTTTCTAAGATTGATTTACGCCAAGGTTATCATCAGATCAGAATCAAAGTTGATGATATTCATAAAACAGCCTTTCGAACAAAGTTTGGCCACTACGAGTTTTTAGTGATGCCGTTCGGGTTGACAAACGCACCCGCAACATTTATGACTTTGATGAATCAAGTGCTTAAGCCGTATTTGGGAAAATTTGTAGTAGATTTTCTCGATGATATTCTGATCTACAGTAAAGATCATGAAAGTCACTTAGAGCACTTGAAAAAAGTTTTTCAACTTCTTCGCGATAATAAACTTTACGGTAAAGAGTCAAAATGTGAATTCTTTACCCCAGAAGTAAAGTATTTAGGCCATATTATTTCCGCGGAAGGAATCAAAGTTGACCCTGAAAAGGTCCAAGTGATTCTTGAATGGCCTGAGCCCAAGACGGTTCGAGAACTACAAAGTTTTCTTGGATTGGCAGGATATTATCGGAAGTTTGTGGCTGGATATGCCAAGATTGCAGTACCTTTGACGGATCAACTCAAAGGGAAGCATCAAAAGTTAAATTGGAAAGAAGAGCAAGCAAAGAGTTTTCAAGAACTTAAACTTGCTTTAGCATCGGCCCCGGTTCTACAGATCATAGATCCGAACAAGCCTTTCCAATTAGAGACAGATGCAAGTTCATCTGCAGTAGGAGCAGTACTAAGCCAAGATGGTCGACCAATAGCTTTCGAGAGTAGAAAGCTAAGTCCTGCTCAGCAAAACTACTCTACCTATGAGCGAGAGATGTTCGCTATTATAAATGCTCTAAAGAAATGGCGCCATTATCTATATGGATCAAAGCTGACCATAGTTTTTGATCAAGAGAGCATAAAGTGGTTTGCAAACCAACCTGATCTTAGAGGTAGAAAAGCTAGATGGGCCGAACAGTTACAAGAGTTCGATTATGAGCTCAGGTACAGAAAAGGAAAGTTCAATGCAGTGGCAGACGCCTTAAGTCGGATGCCTATGTTGAACAATCTAAGTTTTGTACAAATTCAAAGTGAATTTATTTCAACTTTGAAAGGAAGCTGCAAAGAGGATCCAAGCTTCAGTCAAGCATGGAAAGCAGCTGAACAAGATAAACAAACTGAAGCAAGTACTTCTGAGAGAAAGTTTAAACACTATTCTCTCCAAGATGAATATTTGCTTTATAAAGGTAAGGTTTGTGTCCCAAGTAGAATGGACATACGAAATCAAGTACTTTT
>CM035435.1:70594454-70596954 GCA_020310875.1 Ceratopteris richardii
ATATATAGGCAAATATTTACAATATCATGACTATACAAAAGTATAAGTGAGCTATCTCTGAACTAATGTACATATGTGTACATCTCTTTCAACTTCTGAATATGCACTTCCTCCATGCTTCATAACTTGAACTTTCCTTCAGTCCTTGACTTACCAAACTTTCATTAAAACTTCAATTGTTGATTGCCCTGCATCGACAGCTCCCCCTCAATCATCAATTGAGGTTTTCTCTATCTTCTTTATACCTGCCATGTCTTTGAATCTTTGTAGCTTTGGTCCATCCAAGCTTTTGGTTAGCATATCAGCTATCTGATCTTTTGTTGAAGTATGTATGACTTCAATCTCTTTATCCATCACCTTCTCTCTTAGAAAGTGATACTGAATCTCAATGTGTTTGGTCCTGGCATGAAACACAGGGTTAGCAGCTAAATACAATGAACTCATGTTATCTCCATGAATGGTAGGTGTACTCTATATGATGTCAAACTCTTTATCAGAGTCTTAAGCCATATCACTTCCTTTGCAGCTTCAACCATACCTTTGTACTCAGCCTCTGTAGATGACAAAGCAACTATGTGTTGCTTCTTTGAGCACCAAGAAATTAACTTATCTCCCACATAACACAAGTATCCATATGTTGATCTCCTATCATCAGGATTACCTGCCCAATCTGCATCACTATATATCTTGATGTTTGTATCTGATGTAAAACCATAATACAAACCCTCTTTGAGTGTACCCTTAATGTACCTCAACACTCTTTGACCTGCAATCCAATGTTCTTTCCTAGGGCAATGCATGAATTGAGACAATACTCCCACTGCATATGATAAGTCGGGTCTAGTTAGTGTAGCATAAATCAGACTACCAACCAAACTTTGATATAGCTTCATGTCCTTGAACTCTTCTCCTCCATATCTGCTCAATTTGTGATTCACCTCCATTGGAGTAGGTGCTACCCTGCAATCATTCATCTTAAACTTGATTAACAAGTTTCTCAAATACCTTTCTTGAGTCACATACACTCCATGTTGAGTATATGAAATCTCCATGCCCAAGAAATATGACAAGTCTCCCAAATCATTGATTTTGAACTCTTTCTCCATTTGCTTCTTTAGGCTTTGAATGCCTTTCTCATCTGTACCTGTAAGAATTATATCATCAACATATATGCACATGTATATGAACCCATCATCACTTGCTTTAACAAGCAAGCTACTATCTGCTTCAGATACTTGAAATCCAAGTTCTTTCAAGAACTTTACAAGTCTATAATTCCATGCCCTTGGGGCCTGCTTCAAACCATACAAAGCTCTCTTGAGCTTGCACACATGATCTAGATACCTTCCATCTTTGAATCCTTGTGGTTGCTCCATGAAAACATCATCTGAAATATAACCATTTAAAAAAGCATTCTTCACATCTAATTGACATAATTTACTATAGGTCGCATCATAGTCTACACCATATGTATGAGCAAAACCTTTCACAACAAGTCTAGCTTTATACCTAGACAGACTTCCATCTTCAAACCTCTTTGTCTTGTATACCCATTTGCATCCAATGATCTTCTGGCTATTTGGTTTAGGAACCAACTCCCATGTTTGATTCTCCATCAATGCATCATATTCTTCCTGCATAGCTTTCTCCCAATTTTCCTTACCTTTTGCCTCTTCATATGTAGAAGGGTCTTCATCTACCTTTATCATATAAGAATAATCTTTGGTAGCCATAAAAGATGTGTCATAGCTATACCTTGTAGGTTACCACTTGTGTCTTGATGACCTTCTAAGTTCTCCACTCCTTGAGGTTTCTAGTTCATCACACTCAGGATCAAATCTTGGCATTTCTTCAACTTCAATCTGTACTTCATTATTCTCCTCTTCATCAAATATTTGAACCTTTGATTTACCTTTCTTTTGATTCACAACTTCTTCATCACCTGCATAAATATTGATTGTACCTGCATACCAAGTACCTTGCTCATCAACTGTAACATCTTTTGATACAAGAAATTGTTTTGTGGATGGACTCCACAACCTAAATCCCATCTGCTTATCATCATATCCAATGAATACATACTTTTCAGCTTTAGGTTCCAATTTGTGCCTTAATTGTGATGGCACATATGCATATGCCAAACATCCAAATACTTTGCAATGATCTAATGTAGGTCTCTTGCCCCACCATGCCTCATATGGTGTCATACCCTGCAAAGCTTTACATGGTAACCTATTAACCAAATAAGTAGCTGTATCTACAACCTCAGCCCACAAGTAATTTGGGCAATTTTTCTCCTTCATCATTGACCTTGCAAACTCAACAAGAGTTCTATTCCTCCTTTCTGCTACACCATTTTGTTGAGGAGAGTACCTGCAAGTAACCTCTCTTTTTATACCTGCATTCCACAAGTAATCACTAAACTCATTAGAGAAATACTCTCCCCCTCCATCTGACCTTAGTCTCTTCAACTTATGATCCATCTGGTAGCATCATTAAC
>CM035435.1:70604454-70606954 GCA_020310875.1 Ceratopteris richardii
TCTTAAAGTTTTTGGTTCATCATATTCTGGATCAAACATTGGCCTTTCTTCTACTTCAACTTGTCTTTCATTAATCTCTTCTTCATCATATATTTGAACCCTTGTTTTACCTTTCTTCTGATTTAAAATATCTTCATCACCTGCATGAACATTAAGTGTACCTGCATACCAAGTACCTTGCTCATCAAATGTAACATCCTTAGACACAAGGAATTGCTTTGTGGATGGACTCCACAATCTATAACCCATCTGCTTGTCATCATAGCCAATGAATACATACTTCTCTACTTTAGGTTCCAATTTATGCCTCAATTGAGATGGCACATATGCATATGCCAAACATCCAAATATTTTACAATGATCCAATGTAGGTCTCTTACCCCATCAAGCTTCATATGGTGTCATACCCTACAAGGCTTTACATGGTAACCTATTGACCAAATATGTGGCTGTGTTTACAGCCTCAGCCCACAAATAATTAGGACAATGTTTCTCCTTCATGATTGATCTTGCAAACTCAACAAGAGTTCAGTTTCTTCTCTGTGCTACCCCATTTTGTTGAGGAGAGTACCTGCAAGTAACCTCTCTCTTTATACCTGCATTCCACAAATAATCACTGAAATCATTTGAGAAATACTCTCCCCCTCCATCTGACCTTAACCTCTTCAATTTTTGTCCTGTAATTCTTTCTGCATATGCATGATAGTGTTTAAATGTATTAAACACTTCTCACTTGTCTTTGATCACATAGATTGTGATCCACCTGGTAGCATCATCAACATATATGACATAATATCTTGAACCATTTATACTAAAGTCCTTTGAAGGACCCCACACATCTGTATGTGCCAATTCAAGTCTTTTGAAATACATAAAACCATGCTTAGAATAAGATTTCTTGTGAGCCTTACCTAATTGACATGCCTCACATCTGTATGTCATATGTTGACCTGCAACATTAGGCAATCCAAGTACTGAACCATTGTTAACCATATCTTTGATACCTCTTTCATTAAAGTGTCCAAGTCTTTTATGCCAAAGATCCAATTCAGACACCTTTTGCTCTCCATATGTGAACATAGCATGTCCAATATTACCTTGTATCTTTAATGTGAAGAGCCTTCCTTCCTTCTTTCCTGTAACAATTTGTTTATACCCTTGACTAGGGTCTTCAACATAAACTCCATCATTAGTGAACCTTACCTCATATCCTTCTTCCACAATTTGTCATACACTAATCAAATTCTTTGGAATTGTAGGAACATACAAAACCTTACTCAAGAGAGTTCTTCCATCTTTGGCTTTAACTGAACCAATTTACTTCACTTTGTGCTTTGTATTGTCACCTGTTTGAACTGTGTGATTGATTGCCTTATGATCTAGATCAGTCATCAAAGCAATGTTTCCACTCAGATGATTGCTACATCCTGAGTCAATATAAAATACTCTCATGTCTTCATGTGAGGCTTCACATGTTGCATTCATAATAAGAGTTGAATCTTCTTTCTGATCTGATGCATAATTGTAGTAAGTGTCATAAAAGGATTGATTTTGGAAGTTTCTTCCTCCACTTCTTCCAAAATAATTCCTACCACCTCTACCTCTGAAGTTTCCTCTTTGATATCTGGAACCTCTTCCTCTTTGATTAAAGTTCTGATTAAAATTACCATTGCTTTGATTATTATGCCAACAATCATGAGATAGATGATTGGTCTTACCACATATCCAACAAGCTCTAACATTATCTTTGTTATTTCTGCCTCTTCCTCTATTTCTACCGCTTCCTCTTCTTCTCAGGAAGTTTGCTTGACTTGAAGTACCTTCATTTTCAACTGATTGTTGCTTTCCTTTACTAGCTTTCTTCTTGTCTTCATAATACATTGCATGACCTGCACTCTTATCAACATCTCCTTTGATATCATTCTCAAAAGTTAGCATATGTCCTAATAATTGATTCAAATCAGGAGTGAAATGATCTAATGAAAGTTTTGTAGACAATATAAAAGGCTTCCACTTCTCATCTCCTCTTAGCCCTGTGAGAATTTGTCTTACCAACTTATCTCCTTCAATATCTTCATCCACTGCACCTAAAGAATCAGCAATGTCTTTCATCTTTGTCACATAATCAGATATTGATTGTGAAGCCTTCTTCTTGAATGTAGTAAATTCTACCCATAATGAAGCTTTCCTTGATTTAGTTGTATTCTGAAAATGCTCTTCCAAAGCATTCCATATGTCACTTGCACTTTTAAGTCCTCTGATATGAGGAAGCAAATAATCATTCACTGCCATGTAGATTATGCTCCTTGCTTGAGCATCCTTCTTCATCCAAATCTTTATATCTGCAAGCTCCTCCCTAGCTGGAACACTAGGATCTTTAAACCCTAGCTTTTCTTCCTCTCTTGTGATATATCCCATCAGATCTTTGCTAATGAGATGAGCTTCCATTCTCATAGACCAAGCTGGATAGTTCTCTCGATCCAACATCTCAATTTGGAGA